>KN895866.1:8130-23071 GCA_000934455.1 Apostichopus parvimensis
AGAGCATTTTACTAAGTGTATAAAAGAATACTGCAATTAAATATAATACAACACAATCTTTGGATTGTTCAAAAACGTCTTTAGGTACACAATTAATTTTGACACGAATATTAAAAACACTGCTATCAGTCAGGGTTGTAGAACTGCTGTGACCCTTGAAACAGCTGAAGTTCATCAATTAAAGTGACTGGATTTTTAATTTTAACACGGAGACCACTAGGCCTATAGGTCAGTTACTCACATGGGGGTAGGAGCCGGGGCACTGCATGGGGGCACGTCCCCCCTCCCCCACTTTTTCCAAAATAGCAAATGTGCCCTACTGGCAGATCAAATGTGCCCCTTTGATGAAGAACTGTCTTTTGGATATCTTAAGCCTTTTTTTTATTTTAATATTTTTTTTTAATTATTTATTTTTAGTCTGTACATGCTAAGGATTTAACCGAGGTTGCTAAAGACTTTTGTTCAAGAAATGAACACAGGAGGATTTTTTTTGTGGAAAGTTCTAAATTATGGATGGACAGAAGTACAGATGTAGGTTGATAGAGTCATGTGTACTATAATAGTGTGGTATAGCATACTAACACACCATATATATTTAAGTGATATGCCCGGTGTGTTTCGGTTTATAGCATAACTAGTGGTGGTTGTGGAATGAGAAAGTGCCCCTCTGATGTTGTGCCCCCCCCCACTTTTTGGAAGCTTCCTACCCCCTGGTTACTCAGATGTGCAACACACAACAATGGGGCAAGAGCTTTATGGCCTCAAATTATCGACATCTTTGCAAATTGCAATGTAATACAAATTTGTCAAGAACAAAGGATGTTGAATGTCATCTATTAGGGTGTTCTATTACTGTCGATAAGAACTTTATCAAACAAATATCCAGTCGAATTACATGCACGGGTCGATCAATTACATAACGCGAAAGGGAACTTCCCTGTCAAGAAATGACAGGTGTTAGCGTCGTTCAGTACAATATAGTTATACAATACAAATTCCCGCCGTATTATTAATGTGAAATTGATAAATTTGTTGAATGCACGAAAGAAGTTTAACATTATACGAATGCATAAAGATGTATGAATGATTATTTGAATCTTGTTGTTCCACTTTTTCTTTTGTCATTTGCAAAATATAGGTCAACCTTTATATGGTAAATTAATTGAGTTTGACCTACACCAGATATTCATATCACTTCAAGCAAATAAATTATAAGTGGTTTATCGAAAGGTAAACTGACAAAAGAGTCAGTTTGATGTATTGTTACAACTGCACACAACGTTATCGGCTGAGAGTACAGACGGTGGGGCGAAATCTCCGGTTAATTAGGAAAAAACAATTAAAAAGGTTGGTAAGGAGGTAGCTAACGTTATGTTTTGTTTCGGAAGCTCTGAGTTTCTGAAGAAAGTCATGTTGTAATTCATTAGATTCCATATCTTGTATATTATATTAGCTAAATATGAACGGGACATTAAAAAAAACTCTCTGTCGATCTTTCCAATAAATTAATTGACTAGACAGGCTTTCAACTTTCTGTGTGTGAGGTCAATCTGTTTGTTAATTTTTTTCATGGAAGGTCACCCGAAATTGATCCAGAGGGGGGTGGGGTAGGCCGAGGTCGAGTGCCATGCACATATGTTTACTTACTGATGCTAGTATAGACATGAACCATTATGGCCATCAAGTATTAAGAAAGGGGGATCATTGGTTGTGAGGTCCCATGTATAGCTCTATCATTAGGTTCAACGCCAGTTGTGCTAATAAACTTGAAAAAAAATCACCGGCTTAATACCCCCCTCCTCCAGCGAATGATGCCACTTTGTATTGCATCTTCTACATGTGTGTTATATTGCTAGGTATTGGTAGTAAGAGGATAAAAACTACTTGTTCTTCGGATCAGGGGCTTAGCTAAGGGGTTTTTGTTGGGGGTGTGGAGAATTTGATTTGCCGACAGATCTGGAAGTGGTGACTGAAATGGGGGAGGGGTCTAAGGGGAGGGGGTCTCCCCCTCCCCCTTTGGAACATTTTTAGTTTTGAAACGTCCTTAGATGCAATCTGGTGCATATTTAAGTCAAATTTGGCACGGAAGAAGCTCCCGTTCTCCTTTTCTTTATTCAGCTTTCCTTCTTTCTTCCCCTTCCGCTCTCTTCACCTTTTCTCCTTTTGCCGAAAGACCCAAAATTTGCCGACAGACCCAAAATTTGCCGAAAGCGACCAAATTATTGGGGGGGTGTGACACCCCCCCACACCCCCCCCCCCCCTCGCTACGCCCCTGCTTCGGATTGAAACTGCAATGCATTCCAATCAGATTTTATTGTGGCGTAATTACGCCGGCTATTAATTCAAGAAACCGACCTCTTTCGCGAGTTTGTGAATAAATTAAATCCAGTAAGACATGATGCTACAACAACATAGACTGCCAACCGAGAAGTGACGCAGTCTCGATCTGGATTGATCGAATACAAAGCAAAAGAAATTTCCCGCCTTGTGTACTGTTACTAATTTGGGGATTCCCCTAGTATGTAAAATTGCGCTCATAGAAATTTATTGCGCTACATACATTTTCAGTATACGGAAGCGTAGACAACACATAACATTAACAGCTAACACAAGCGGAAAAACGGTAAACAATCTGAAAATAACCGTTTTGACTAGATAGTAGATACACTTACCGTGTAAAACGTTAAAAAATTGAAAATCACCGTTTGCAAACTTCCTTGATGTAAAAACGACGAAAGCTGAAAATAACTGTTTAATAAGATGCATCTAAAATTTTCACGTTTTGCAAAAAAACGTTTTTGATTTTTTTTATGCTATTACACAGTGATAAAGTGCATCTCGTCTAAAACGCATTTTGAAAATTGTTGACCTTTCTCCAAGATGGTACAATGTGAACGTAACGACAATTTTAAGATTTTTGACATTTTGAATTATTTAATTAAATGTGTAAAACGGTCATATTTAGACTTACTTTTATTGCAATGTGTAAGTCGTCAATGTAATGTCTTTTCTTTGCTTCCGTAGAAATACATGACGCAAGAAATGAGATTTCCAATTTCCGACAGGCAAGACTTTACATGCTGTCATTGGAAAGTTAGTTGTCAAGAAGGTTGAAGCATTTTGCTCTTGGTGAAGCCGAAAAGCTTCGTAAGATCAAGTCCATTGCTACTTATTGCCTTTATTCTGTGTTACAGACTTCGTGCTGTGTTAACATTTTGTCCAATATTCCAAGCAGATGGTAAGAATACTAATTGTTATGTTGTCTTAAGTCTCAAGTTCTGGAAATTTTCTCATACTCAGGCCAGATGCATAAATTTCGCGGATTAGGCTAGGGCTATAACATAACGACTAACGTTAGCCTAATTCTATATTAATAAAATTACTGGCCTAACAATTGCTAGTTAATGATAGCCTAGGCATAGACTACTTCATGTTAGTAGCAGGCAAAGGCTTAGCAATATTTGGTCAATGTTCTCCCACTCCCTGGGAGTAGTAGGATAGCCTTCTGACACTGTTATTGTTAATTAACCATAGGCTATGTGTAACCATGGAATCTGGATCGTCTGTGTCAATTAGGAGACGCTCAAAAAATAAAAAAGAACCCATACCAACCATGCAGTGTCATGTGACTTGCTCCCCTATAGCGCTCAATCCATACATTACTCCTTGAATGTATGCCATAAGCAATTTATGTTATGATCTGGCAATTTTAGAATACTCCGCATCTCACCCTCACAGCGTTTTGAGAACCATAATACAGTTAATACATTGTTTACTATAGCCTATAGGGACTTGTGGTCATGACCTGTGAGATTCAAGAGTTGTGGGTTATTTTGCACATTTAATATCTCATAGCTACCACATTCCTGGTGGAGCTATATGAACAACAGAATTTAGCAAGTGGTACATGTGTACTGCAATTTTCAATTCCAAATTTCTATTTTAGGGAATTTTCTTTCAACAATCTAACTGCAACTGAAACACACATAATTTATCAGGAATGTACACAATGTATACAGACATGAGAAATAGACGACAGGATTCGTTGTTCCTAAGCAACGTTTCTGCATGTAAAAAAGCGTGTAACTTTAATAGAAGTGACCGCTGACCACAATCTATAAGACTCTGGCAGTAGATGCTCAAATAGCAGCCAGGGCCCATGCAGATTGAGCCTTTTGTGAGACAGCAAGTAAATCTAAACATCCTTACCATCGAAACCTAAGCAATTATTATCAATTTTACTGCAAAGATCCGTTATAGTGGCGTTCTGTTGTTTATGAAACGTTGATCATATCGAACTGAAAAAGAGTTAAATAATATGTTAGTTGCACCTGGGAGCATGTCACATGACTCTCCATGGTTGGTACGTTTTCCTGCAATGGATTGAGAGTTCCAGATCATATTAAATTTGATGTACTTAGCCTAAATGTATTTGTTAGCCTACAGTAGCATCATGGGTAACACAAGAGTCAAGACCACAGTAATGCAAACTGTTAATCAGGAAGAAATGTCCTTACCCTAACCACCAGACAAAATTGATTATAATATATATAACGTTTCCTGAAATTCTGTTGGGAGGAAAACACAAAAACAGCTTATTTAAAGTTGGATTTTTCAAGATAAAATTGCAAAAGCAGCTTACTGGTAGTCAAACACCCAAAACAATTAACCAAATATTCAGTGCCACATGTAAACCAAGAAACTGACACACTAATCATCATAATTTGTTATCTTCTTGTTCTTCAGAACAAGGTGAAGGATGTTTCAGGTTAAGCTGGTGCCTTCTTGTCAACATGAGTTCCAAGCCAGTGGAAGATGATGAAGATGTTGTGACCATTACTAACTGCAATTCATCTGCTAGTAATAGCAGTGGAGGTACTTACAAAATAGAGCAGAAACCATTTGCTATGAAAAGTAAAATGACTTTTGTGTAATGTATGAAATGACGTAAACATTTTAACCTATAACTCTATTTATAATATATAAAAGCAATATTTTAATATTTTTAAATGATCAACATGATTTCTGTTATATAAAATTACTGGAGAAAGTATTAATGTTAACAAAGTTTGATTGAGGACGTGAATATGGGTACAGAGAGTTGCAATTTATACACAGTATTAAATAGCATTTGAAAGTTTTTAATATTCCTAACAAGGGGAATATTGGCTCAGCTGATGTGAAAGACTTCATATTATATATTTTAAGTGTGTACATTACTGCCATAGTTTTGTAGTTTAGTTTACAAACTAAATTGGAATGCCATGACATGGAGAATGGAGCAGTCTTTGTTAAAGTTTGTTATGGCATAAACATGTAGCTATTTTCAAATTGTTTTTCCTGCAGAAAAATCGAATGAAAAGGAAACGTCGAAAGAATTAAGTCGAAGATTACCTCCCATTAAAGCCCAGGCACTCAATGGATTTGACGGTATGTTTCCAACATGACCAGTGTCATTCTAAAGTTAAGCACTTTCAAACATGAAGAGTTTTTAATATACTGTACCTTGGAGTTTTATGTCTGAAGTCAGTTTAATAATTACATGAAATGGTATTTTATCTTAAAATTGGCCAAAATGATCAATTTTGTTTCGACTGAATTAAATTGTCAATTTGTAGGGGGGTCGGTTGCAGGAGGTTTGGTGACCAATTAATCCTGATTTGATGATTTTAACAGCCCACGTCCTGCACGTACTGTATGTATCACTTGTACTACAAGAAATCTATTGAGTGGTGCTCACATGGATTCATTTTAGGCAGGTTTATGGTTTGACAGACACTTGGACACAAACCATCTCCGATTATGTCTGCATTGTTCTGCTGTTGTGTTGCTTTAGTCACTGAATGTCTGAGAAGAGTTTAAAGGTCATCACTTCCAGGAGAGTATGTTTGCTATTTTGCACACTAAAAATTAGGATCACATTTCAAAAGGTGAAAAATAACAAATTATATTTGTCTCTGTGGTGACGTTCTTTGGTACCCTGAAAGGTCACCATGTCAGGATTTCTCCAAACATTTTCACTTCTTCCTGCCTTAAGTGAGCATCTGGTTCAGGTTTTCAAAATTGAATAAAATGCCCGGATTTGAAAAAAAAATCTTATTTTTTGGCTACTTCTGACAAAGTTGTAGAAGTATTATAAAGTGGGAAAAAAAGGAGCAAATTTGGATTTGTTTCAAATTTTCTACTCTATGGTTGATGATTTAGCCAGAAATCCCAGAGGCCTGAGAAATGCTTCAGTTCTTTCTGGTGGAAGATCTAATCCCTGTAATACTCTGCTCACAAAATAAACTCATGGAAAAGACCACATAAGTTATTGGGACTGCTTCCATCGTGTATAATCTCACAGTCAGCACTCTGTTATGTATTAGTTATTTATATATGTGTAATGCTTTGTTCGTCATTCGTTCCACACCTAGACTCTGACTTCCTCCTGGATTCACCCCCAGAGGACCTCTCTGCGGGTGACATCCGTTGGTTGTACAATTCATCGACGGGGACTTTCAACGTCTTCTCCAAGATGGTGGAGAAGAAGAAGAGATATGAGGTGAGTCTTGTAACCGTGGTAATGGACAATTTATTCTAAATTGATCTCTTTTATGCAGACACAAACTGTTTCATCTTTCACCCAACCACATCGTCTACGTCGACGCATAAAACCCGCAAAACCCGAACATTATTCGTGATTGTGATGACCTTTTTCATTCAGATGAAAAAGGGTGGAAAAACAGCAATGAAAGATCCTAAAGGTTACTACTCATGTCCAGCATTGTAGAGTCAACCAAACAAAAACAATTTATCTTTAAAAAAAGGAACTGTGGAAATGCCCTGCAAAATTATGTATAAATTAAATTGTGATGTTGTACAATGCATTTCAATATCTGGAAGCTAGTACAAATGTACCATGGTCTGTATTCAACTTTTTTTTCTTTCTCACAGCAAAAAATTGTTCTGCCTGTTCACCAAAGTATACATAACAGTGATGAGTCAGTTGGCTTACAACTACACAGAAATATATTTAGCCAAGCCTTTCAAAAATTGGTAAGTCATTTCTTGATGTTGACACACGAAGGAGTACTTGTATTCCAATTTCCTGTCTCGTTTTACTTGCCTCTGTCGTACAAAGTTTAGTAGCTTTGTTACCGTGACAAAAACATAACTTTAGGCAGAATATAAGATTTCGATTTGTACCAATCCAAGAAAAATGAAAAAACGAAAGTTTTTGAGCACTACTATAAAGGTATCTTATCACTAAATTCTGGTTTTCAAGATATGCTCCTTTAAAGGTTATGTTTAATCCTTGGAATGTTTCTTTAAGGCTAACTTGTTAAAGACATCGACCATCAGTGCTGGCGTTAATGTTAATGTTAATCTATTGTTTTATTAATTCAAACATCTCGACCAGACCATGTTCTTTTGACTTCGTATGGCCAACGTAGCACCATCGGATAACATTCGACACCATTTATTCTAATATTTACATTTTTTTAGGCCAGGGTCATTTGAGACCATGTTGATTCTGAGGAAGTGACTTAATGGCCTGTGTATTAGACCATTGAAAGTAAGGAGTGAGCCCTCATTCATTCAAATGAAAAGGTGGATGGTTGATTGAGAGCAGATCACAGATAAATAGTTTTGTTGACTGGGTGCCATTGTATGCATGCTTTTTATCAACAACAGTTTTGGTTCAAATGAAACCAGCATGTGCAACCAATACACAGTATTGTCCATTATTTAGCCAGAACAGCAATTAGGACACTCTTCCATAAACTATATGAATTCACAAAGTGCAATTGTATACGAAGTGACAACCAATTGATTTGGTCATCTTTCGCTGCAGTGCTACAGAATGCAATGCAATTTCAAAATCTTGTTTGTTTAATGGACTTGTTTATTCGTTTACTCGATGACCTGTTTTGCAGACCATCAACAGAAGCCTTCCTCTAACATCATCTCACACCGCTTATCTTTCAAATAATGAAAAAGTTTACCTCCACGATGGTCGTTACAAAAGTGAATTCGATGAGATAAGGCTCATCGGCAAAGGGGGCTTTGCTAAAGTCACAGAGGTTTGTATGAGTAGAGAATCCATTTCCCTAACAGTGGCTCAAACAGTGACATTGCAGTTTGATTAATTAATATTCTGAACAAGGAGTATTAAAATCCATTTCCCTAAAAGTTGCTCAAAACATGACACTGCTGTTTGATTTAATTTATATTCTGAACAAGGAGTATTAAAGTTGTAACAATTCAAGTAGAGTAGATTCCCCACCTTCTTTGCATATCTCTAAGTGTTACAGCCAATCATAAGAGGCTCTTACATTTGTATCTAGGAAAGGAGTCAAAGGTCAACATTACAGACACAATTTGCATATATATAATCAATATTCAAAAATCGTTGTTCTCAGAGGTGGGTACAGAAAGTTTTGCGTTCGTTTTTCGAGACAAGTCGAAGAATCCTCGCGGAATAAGTTGATTTGTTTCATTTCACGCAGGTTCTCCATAAAGTAGACAAACAGCATTATGCTGTTAAGAGAGTAACGGTGAAGTCACCAGGCAGCATCACTTTGGAAAAGGTTAGTATTTTGTCTCTTGTGTTTTGAGAAATTCAGGAAATAAATCAATCCAAGAAAACTGACTAGAAGATTAATAATCAAATTTGAAAAAAGTCCTGCTAAGAAAATAATTTTGTTTTGGCTATTAGAGGATTCTAAGGAGTACCCTAAGAGTAATAGCTCTGTGCTGTACCAACTGAGCTATACATCCCTTATAATTTGGTGGCAATCTCCCCATATATACTTTTTTCTCTGCTCCGATGGGCCAATCAGAAAGACACATATACTGTAACTGGGGATAGAACCACAAGTTCATTGAATACAAACCAACATGCAAGAGAGTGGCAAATTGCAAGAGAAAATTCTGCCTTATTTATAATGTAAATAAGTCAATTAGCAACACAAACTGACTGGGAAATGATAAACAGAATCCCAAAAAGGGGAGAGATACCTTTCTCTTTTAGTTTTTCTTTTAGACTAATTTTTAAAAAAGGAATTTGATTGTCACTTTCAACTATTTGAAGGTTGCAGCAATAATGTGTCATTCCTAGCGGGATGTTCTTTAAAATTAAAACCTTTCTTGGACAAGCCTTTTTCCATCGTAGGCTAGAATGTACCACACTTTTTTAAACGTGATCTGGCTAGCCCAAGAATCTGCTAGAAAGAGCAAAATTGGTCACCAATGATCATACTTTTAGATTTCTTTTACTGCCCCATCTCAGAACATTTTTGATTGGTTAGGGCATAATTTTCTTTTCTTGAAATTCCTCAGAAAATAGTTTTTATCTTTAGCAGATTGGGGTTCGACAAGCTGCATCATAATACAACAGCTTTCAGATATCTAATATATTCAGTACCTTTGTTAGTAAAAATCTTGTCGTTAATCCCCGTCTTAAGAATTCTCAACTCCAACTTTACAAGTCAGTATAAAAATATTCTCTTAAAAAATTCTAGCCTTTGTACAATTATATTGTGTTGGTTTCCAAAATTTGCTAAAAATATCCTCTTGCAAGTGTCTATTTAATTCCTACTCAGCGTACGTTTCAACTTTATCTGCTTGTACATTTCCAACAGCTTTCGCAAGAAGTCACCATCCTGGCCAAGCTTACGAAGACTCCCTGTCACAGGATCGTTCGTTATCACGCCGCCTGGCTGGAAGAGGAACATGCCTCGGGGGGCGACGCGGGGTCTAGTTCAAAGAAGGAAGATGAAAAGGTCCCATCGCTGGCATCGTCATCTTCTGAATCTTCTGAGTCCTCTAGTTCCAGCTCGGAAGAAGAAAACCCAGAGCATTCTGACGCATCAATCGTCTTCGAGGAGAGCAAAGAGACATCGGTCGACAGATCCAAGACAACGACGGTCAACGGGTCCAAGACGAGCCAGGTGTCGTCCGTCATTTCATCGAGTAATGTATCTAGCGTGAAGGAAACTTCCGTGTCCCAAGCGGGAATTTATTTCTACGAGAAGGAGGAAGAGATCGTCCAGACGGATCAATATACCTTTAAGTCCTTGGAGACTAGGAATCGGAAAGGTGTCATGGACAGAGAAACATTTAAAAGAGAAATAGCAAATACTGCCACCTTACGGCGACCACGAAGACGCCATTCTTCAAAGCCTCTGACCAAATACGTTCTTTACATCCAGATGGAATTGTGCGGTAAAACTTTATCGAGTTGGTTGTTGGAGCGGAATGATAGTTTGCTGTCAGATGGTAAGGATGAGTACTTTTAAAAATAATAATAATTATAATAATAAATTACATTTATGTAGTGCTTAATACAGCGTTTCAAAGCGCTTTACAAAGTAGGAAAGAAACAAAGGAAACTAAGGAAAAAAAGAACCTAGGAATCAAACAGAAATGTTTTAAGTTGTCTCCTGAAAATACAAAGGGAGGGAGAGTCACGAACGTGAAATGGGAGTTCGTTCCAAGAGAAGGCGCAGCGACAGAAAAGGCATGATCACCATAACGAGGTCGGGTACGGGTACGGGTTTATTTTTAATTA
The DNA here is from genome assembly GCA_000934455.1 of Apostichopus parvimensis. Lineage (NCBI taxonomy): Eukaryota > Metazoa > Echinodermata > Holothuroidea > Aspidochirotida > Stichopodidae > Apostichopus > Apostichopus parvimensis. Next base: position 18,686 of record KN895866.1, read on the forward strand.
CGTAACATCTATCAACTTGCATTGTGATAGCTACAATTCATCTTTGGGTATTGTGGTTGATTCCGTACCAGTATTTATCCGATTATTTCACACAATCCTTTGAGTTACAAGAATTTTTCCTATTTTCATTTATGATCAATAGATTTTCAACCTTTTAATCGTCTCTTGCATAGGTCCGTTCGGCTGTGTGAATTATGGACAAAATATCCACATCCTGAAGCAGATTCTAGAGGGTGTCCACTTTGTACATGAACAAGATATATTGCATCGAGACCTCAAGGTAGGAAATACTCTCATAAAACCAGCCAGACTTTTAAAGAATTTTTTTTTTTTTTTTTGAAAGAGAAGCTATTTGGTGTCCTTGTCAGGAGAAGAAGCAGAAAGAAAAGAAAGCATTAAAAATTGGAGAAATGATGTTGCGGTTTGTTTGATTTTTTTTGTTTCGTTTGGTAAGTTGATTAACCTGGTGAGGTAGAGAATAGGAATTGAAGAAACAGGATGGCCATCTTTAATTTTGCATGCACCCGTTAGAGACCATGATTTTATGAACATGCACAGTCCCTTGAAATCTCAGCCAAATTAATTCACAACCTATATACAACTACTGTCAATGGATGATTTATTTGAAGAAGTGCTTGCAAAAATATCACTGGGATAAAAAAAATATATATCCGGACAATTTCATAGAGTAAGAATTTATTTTCTTACAGCAGTGTTTGCATTGTTTCTTGTGGTTTTTATATACACAAGATGCCATCGTGGTTTTTAGAAGTTGTCTGTTTAAAAAAAAAATTGCAAAGTTTGGTCAATTTCAGTTCAGTTAAGTTTTGTGAGGGGACTCTATAACTGCATATACAGTCATCCAGGAAAGTTCACAGAAAGTTGATATATAGTAGTGCTTTAAGTACACTCAAGTGGCCATTCTCCAGTTTCCAACTCTGAGCTTCAAGGGTAAATAGGTTAGCTCAAATGGTGGAAAAATTGGCTCAAGGGGTCAAAAGGTTATCCCAATTGGTCTCCAATTGGCGATTTGTTTTGTAGATTTATACTAGATTACTTGTAGGTTGTCAAAATATTTCCCTGTGCTTGTAAATAGTCTCTTGTAGGTTCTCAGTCTATAATAGCAAATCTGTAAGGGAATTGCATTAGGAATTGAAATAAAATGTCTATACCGTCAAGTCCTTAGCAGTGAATTCCTGATACCTTTCTTTATATGTTGCTGCATCAGTCAATAGATAATCCTCTTCATTTTGGTGCGTACATAAACATATATGGCTTACCACACTATGAATATGTTTAGGCATGGTAACCACTAAACGTTTTGTTTTCTGGTTCTCTTTCTCACTCCTTCCTATATATTCTTTTCGTGGGTCTACCTCCAAAGCCCCTGAATGTCTTTCTGACTGAACCTCAACTAGAAGTCAAGATAGGTGACTTTGGCCTAGCGAGAGAAGTCCTATGTCAGGAGGAAGAAAACGTGGAAGCCGTCAACCCAAGGCCTGTTGGTAAGCTTTAAAGTTATACAAAGTCTATTAACTAACTTGATGTGCATACAGTAATAATAAGCCATAAACTTGAAAGGGTTGCTTGTGGAAACAAAATAATATACCTTTCATTCAATTTGTTGGCGACAATTGTTTTTCATCTAGTATTGGACTATTGAAACAGTAAAAATTTTAAAGTTGTAGCTATGGTAGATGGATCAAGGGTTTATATTTCAGCTTTGTGTGAATAACTACATGGCATGATTATGCATAACCACACACAGATTGCTACCCAATGGAAGAAGTGTAAGCATTATGAAATGAGGGATTGAGTAGACTGGGAGAAGGGCTGGGATCTCTTACCAGATTTAATTCTTCTAAATGATGAAAGCAAAATAATCCCAACCATCATATAACCATTTGTAATAAAGATATAGTATAGTAAACACACCTGCCCCCCCCCCCCCAAAAAAAACAGTGTTTGAAAAACTCTGTTCATTTGTTTTGGAGTTCATTAAACATCAATTCGATGTCCCTTCACGTGCAAGACCACACTTGAACATGTCGAAAAAATGACATCACATTTGTGAAATTGAAAAGGACACCAAAAGCTATGATATCACATCATGGGACCAAACGACAATCCCCTTCAAAACTTTCCAAAACTTGACTAAAATTGATAGGTATTATAAATCTAAGACAGGAAGCTATTTTTTCTTTTGTCCTTCCTTTGTGGATGGCATGTGCCCCATTGTAAGCAATTGTTGTCACATTAGGTTGATCTTTGGGTCTGTATCTCCCTTAAAATGTTAAATTGGTGAATGATAATAATAGTCATGACAGGCAACATTGTTTTCCTGTAATACACAGATTGTTTGTCGTGAACCCGTCTTATCTTCTTCATGCGTCCATCTTTATCTCTCCCCTCCCTGCCTTTCCCCACAGGGAGACAACTCTCCACTGATATCGGAACTTCCCCTTACATCGCACCAGAACAACAACGTGGCGGTGATTATGACAGTAAGGTAAAGTACCGGCACTCAACCCTCATTCTGATCGTAAAATTACAAATAAATGCACCTCTATAATCATGAATATTTATATGCGTTTTCTCGCTGATATTTGAGATTTGTTTGGAACCTGTCGGATGGCATAGTTGTTTATACTTTAATAGAGGAAAGTCGAACGGAATAAAAATGAAAGAAAAATAGTAACTTTTCTGCAAATGTACTCCAATTTATAGCAGCTGAAGTGAAATTCGTTGCAATGAGAAACTTCTCTGCAACGTTTAAATGTGATTTATTTTCGAAGCATCTTCAGGTATTTTTGTTTTTTGTTCTTCTTTTACTGATTTGTCCTTGAAATAAGCATTTGTGATTACTTCTTTAATATCTGTTTAGCCGAGTTTTAAGGAAAATTCAAATTGAGGGTTACAATATAGTATGCATAGAGGACTGGATGTGCATGTTATTAAATGACTACCAAGATTATATTAGTTTGTAAATGAATGATTTGCAGGACTGTGTTTGTTGTTGTGTAAACAAAAAAAGTAATACCAAATTCTATTTTCTGCCTAAAATTAAGAAGTCACAACTTTCTTTATGTACCAATCATGCAGAGAAACTGAATTTAAGAATCACTTTAGGCAGAATATGTAAAATTTCCTCTTAGTGTCCACTAGAAGGTTGATATGTACAGCTCAGGATTTGAATTCAGCCAATCAGAAACAAGTATTCAGTACTTTCTACAAGTCACAAATTATACGCACTAATTCATACCTCCTTCATTTCCTGTCTATGTTCACCAAAAGGCCGATATGTACAGCTTCGGGATCATCAAATATGAGATGTTTCATCCGTTCAGGACTGGGATGGAGAGAAGCATTTGCATCAAGACGCTGAGAGAAGGTGGAGACATTCCAGAAAAACTGAGATCATGTTGGCCAGAAGCGGTAATCATCACAAATTACACAAATTGAAATTGCACTTCTTTGCATTTAGGAAAACTGTTCTGTGGACCTAGCTGGTGTTAGGTAAGGGCATGTATATAGAATGAACAAAGAGGCAGAGAGCAAACAAGAGACGTGTGTTATGATGCTCTACATACTATATTCTAATCTTCAAATCTGTCCGTGATCGTCCAATACGGTATATAAAGTTAATACAGAAAGGTGGCGTATACTACTTCATCTTTACTACATTACACTAGCTATGGTAATATATATTGTAAATATATACCAGTCGATGACCTGGGTGGAATGTCCCAGATGACTCTCTTCGTCATGAAGCGGCCAGAATTCTCAAGATTGAACTGATTGAAGTCAGATTCTTAGATGTCCCTCGTTAGAAGTCCAACCTTCTCTTAGAGATTACCATCGAAAATGGGCTTTTTATTGACGCAGAAATTCCTCAATGTGTTAGGGCTGGTGGGTGGTTTTGTTTCATATTCCGACAATTCATGAAAGGAAATTGATTTTATCATGCAAATCATCCATAATTTATTTTAGATTGTTCTTCAGAGAGTTCACACCCTGTTCTACTGCATCACGCTAGATAAGGAGAGGTACTCAACAGGGTGAACTTCAGACAGGGTGAACTACATATGTTAAATAACGGTTGCATTTGCACTTCCAGAACCCTTTCCAACAGCTGTTTTGATTATCGATGAAGATGATGACAAAGATGATGGACTTATTTATTTCTTGCATTTTCTTGGACATCTTTTAAGAAGCTTGATCACTTTTTCTCATTGCATTTGGATGCCACATAACATAACAGTCTATTTTTCTTCCCCACAGGCAAACTTGATTGAGTCGTTGACCAACAAGGATAAAATGCGCCGCCCCAGTGCATCAGACGTCCTTAAGTGTTGGGCCTACTGTGACCATAATCAGCAGGTAAGC
>JXUT01140690.1:0-17432 GCA_000934455.1 Apostichopus parvimensis
AACCAGAAAACGTACGAACTTCGTATTGATCTAAGGGACTCAGCTTCATCATCGTTTTACGCCGTCTATTCGACTTTTAGCATTACTAACGAGGCAGACAAGTATAGACTATCAGTTGGATCACACAGTGGAAATACAGGTGAGTAGTTGATGTTCTAATCAATGACGCATATATAAATCTGGACCGGTTACGTCGATTAGGAGAAGCGCGAAGACCAGAAAAAAGCAAACAAAAAAAGCATGCCAACTAAGGAGGATTATGTGTCGTGCTCCCCTATAGGAATTAATTATTGTAGTACTCTCTGAATGTGTATTCTACAACAAATAATATCTTGATCTCATAGCTACCGCATTCCTGGCTAAATGATATACGAGTTCAATTCCAAACATTGCTATTTTGTGTCAAGCGTTTGAACTACAGCTGGAACTCACATAGGTTTTCAGGATTGTATACAATGTGTACAGACATAAGAAGCAGACGATAATATTCGCTGTTCCTTGGCAACACAGGTCTCCTTGCCGTGTTTGCACGTAACAAGCACCTACCATCATAGGAGGGACCGCCATACGCAATCTATAAAACTATGACAGTAGATGTTCTAATATTAGCCAGGCTCTATGTATTTCTGACACAGAGTAATTAAATCTCAACATCACTATCATCCCAACCTAAACGAGTATTCTGAAATTTAACGTAAATGTGTGTTGCCTTAGCGCGCGCTGTTGTCTACAAAACTCGCAACACTTCAAACTTACAATCGGGTAAATGCTATGTTTTCGATTGTTTTCGATGATTCTCACATGGGAAAACGTTGAAGCGCTATTTTAATATAATCATGTTATAGATAAAGTCATTTAGGGTTTATCATTCATAGAACATTGAAACTGAGGAATCAGAAATGATGTATTTTTAAATATTCGTCTGTAAAGATTCGAGAAATTTCAATCAACCAATCAATCAGTCTGTTCGAAGAAGTTATACGTACGAGACTAGATGACATATCTCGATAAGAACTAAATAATAAAATGCCAATAATCAATATCATTTAAGATTTTCCTAAATGTAATACATCGACGTTTGGTTACTTCGTTAAAACCTAAAATATTAGCTACTACATGTATAGTCAATTCACCTTAAACAATGTCGGTTCTATTCATTTAAACGTATTTATTTCATGATTTGTGTATAGTGTAAATTTAAATCCACCTTTATAGTCCAACGTATGGGCTCAGGTTGAAAGATACAAATATTATAAAGTGCTATAGATAAAGGGTAAAGAATTGAACAATCGATGGCAATAACACCATGTAAACCATGTATACAGTAGAACAGGGAACTTAGAGCCGGGCAGATATTATATAACAACCATAATATTGACAGAAAAAAAAATATGCCGTCTATTTGATTTTTGTTTTATGGGGAGATGGCTTTTTCAGCAAAATGCAAATCTTTTACTTTGTACGTAATAATAACATGTTAGATTACGCAGGAAGAGATCTTTCACTGATACCCTTATTTTCCTGACTTGAATGTTATATGAAGCTACATTACACAGCCCCCCCCCCCTCTCCCACCCGCTTTGTCCAGGTTCAAAGAGAGCCTAAGTTAACCTATGTGTGGTACAATAAAAAAATAAGCAATGGGTTGAATAAGGGGAGAAATGAAAACTTGGTTATGCAAATTAAATTAAACATAATATTATTGAACTAATTATAAAAGTTAACACCGACACACACAAGAAATTTATAACTCGAGTTTTGACAGAGTAGGAAACTACTCAGTTGTGAACTTAGAAATAACAATCAAATAAATAAATGAATGAATAGTATCGTAAATAAGTGCCGATAAATAAATAAAAAATAAAGAGCGACTCTAGTAACCCAAATCTAGTATTTGGTAAAAGTAGTTTCCCCATCTGTATATGACTCATGTTGTGGCACTGTAGTTCAAACGGAACTAAAACAAAGATTAACAACTTCTTTGGTAAAACAACATACCTACTTATGTATTCTTAAATATTGAACAACAAAAAAACAAAAACAAAAAAAATACGCGGAATTGACGTTTTCATCTTGGTAGGACAAAAACGCACTGCCCTCTAACTTGTATCCGATGTTGGATTCGTTCAAAGTTTATAAATTGACCGGTTTATTTACTCTTTCTCGTTTGTTGCAGGTTATAATGCTTTGTCTTATAGCAACAATAAACAATTCAGTACAAAAGACATGGATAACGATGGATGGAGCAGCTTCGACTGTGCTGAGAGACACAGAGGAGCCTGGTGGTTCTACGAGTACTATTATTGTAGACCTTATTATTCTGCTTCTTATTGTCGGTCTTATTGTCCGGGGTATAGTTACTATTGCATGGCATTTCCCGATGGTGACACCAACTGTGCTCAGTGCGCATATAGTCACCTCAACGGAGACTACGACGGCTCTACTCGAGGAACGAACATGTTCTGGGAGAGTTATAGTTTGAACGGTTACGGATGCAGCCTGCAATACACAGATATGAAAATACGGCCTGTGTAGACAAAACACTGTATAAATAACACACTGCCCAAAAGAGCAGATTCTACTTAGAAAGCAAGAAAATATCGATACAGATCTTCGAGCGTCGGACAGCTGGACGTACCATAGACAAGAAAGAAGAAGAAAAGGCAACACAAATTACAATCGGGACGATTCGACAAATAATTCATTTTTTAAGGGAATGAGAAGATATTAATTGAAATTTATGTCAAATTATTCATATTAACCGGCTCACTGTTGTTTCATAGTTTGAAAATTGATTATTGCATGAGTCTCACAAAAGAATAAAATAAAAAAGTAAACTTGTGCATTTTTCGTTAATTTGTTGCATACCTCGTAGTCAATCCTCACCCTCCCAACCCCCCCCCCCACCCCAAATATTATTAGTTGGTTGGAAATGGACAATTGCAAGTGCACACTTAACGACTCTTGGTTTCTAGGACATATACGCACACATTTCAAATACTTATATATTTATATGAAGTCATTATCAGGGTTACCGTCGAATTACTCACAAAACATAGGGTAACATTTATAAATATATATATATATATTACAACATCCCTAAATAAGTCATCTAATACCGGCCATGTCAGCTGATGACAAAGTATTCTGTGGTTGCACATGGTGTTGTTAATCTCATGCACATAGTCAACTTAAAATAACGCAATGTTGAAAACAGAGGTTCGCTTAAGTTTGGAGATGTTTAATTTGTTTGTGGAAAATTAATAATGTAGGAAGTATAAAATCCTATTACGTCATCGAGTACTTTATCAAACAGTGGAAAGAAACCGAATTAAGAAACCACAAATAATCTACTACAATGCTTGAAATACTCAACTAATGCAACTTGTGGACAGCACAATACAGTCACGTCAAAACCACTCAGTTCAATAACAAACATGTGGAAAAATTGTTGTTTAACCCTAATATTTATTCTGTAACGAACGTTTTGACTTTTTTTTATGTTTGTAATCTTGTGAAGTAGATGCCCATACAGTGATAACAAGAAAATTATTGTAACATTCTGCAACCATATTCCAAATATGAGATAAATTTTCATTATGAGGTAAGAACAAAATACTCTTCTTTCAGTTTCTCACATATGTTTGAACACATTCTTCTACATGCCTACATAAACAGTATAAGAAGGTGTATCAATTCTCCAGATCACTCGCTGGGTTTAGTTTCAAAAGGACACTTTGTGAAGTAATATTGATCTTATTCTATTTCACTGTATTTTCCTACCCATTAGCCCACTCTCTCCCACTCTCTGCCACCCCCACTCTACCTTTCTACCGACAACATTGTGCTTAGCCTTATCATTAATTAACAGCATCAGTATAACTCCATCAAGTGCTTTTCATATTGGAGGGAGGAGGGGGTGGTGGTTAAGGCAAAGTTGACATATAGTTGGCAAACAAATAAACAAAATATGCTATTCAAAAACTAATACAAAGCCTATCAATTTATCTTCTTTGGTCACATTTGGTTTTATAAAATGAGAACCAATTATAGGTTCTCACTCCTTTGTGGTTTTTTTCAGCCTCCTCGGCCACTCGTCTCTCATCTGTATTCTTGGTTTGTTTTAAAGCCGCCTGAGCTTTCCATGTTTCCTCTTGTGCTTCTTTTGCCAGCTCTGCTGCCCTTTAGTAGCAACAACTTAATATAAATAGTTAAATATTGACGTAATAAACAAAAATGACGAGATAACATATTTACTGAAAATAGCAACCAAATTTGATTTTTAAAATAGACTATGATCTTATCAAACCCCGAATTTCTTCTTTACTTCTGACAAGTATGTTACATTAAAAATAATAACAATAATTATTCTTGAAATCTATTGTAAAACTAAATTTATTTTGCTGAAGTTATTTTGTTCGAAATTTCTGTGAACTCTGCAATTTCCAAATGGTTTGAATTTTGTTGCATGAAACAATTAGTTTAATATGGAGGTCAATTTCACCCATAGAAATTGGAAAATGTGTACAATTACATGTCAACAACTGCTACATCTAAGATCTTAAGATCTATAGTAGAATTCATATTTCAGAGACGAGTGTAAATAAAACAGATAAAACAGCACTATTATAGTTTCTGTTCCGCTCCCGAAAAGGGCCGCTCACATGGGGTATCCTGTTCCCTTTTCTTCCAACTATAGTCACCACAGAACAACGAGGAATACTTCCAAATTCGCTTCATTACTGTTTAATTTACTTCGAAATTTCTACTGAATGTGCTACAAATTAAAGTTCGACATTCATATGACAATATATCGACTTTTATCAAGCATTTCGCCTCTTATTACCATGATATCCCAAAAGTTCAATTGGTTTACGTAATTTTTCTATAGAATGTACCCAAGTAGAGCTAGACGATTTAGCACTGCAGTATTGCCTTATAGGTGAAAACTGTAACATTTTATTTTGTTATTATATTTATTTTACGTGCATCAGAAGCATCGACAACGAAAATATCGATTTATTAATTACTGTACTATTCCAACCGGGTCACAGAGTGTGCGTGAATTGCATAGCTACAATGACGGTTGAATTGACGCTCGTATTGATATGACTTTGCATACAAAATGCAGCCTGTACCCTCTACTACGAACGAAAATTCAAATTTAAGGGACAACAACTTGTTCTGACGTCCGTACAGGGAGGGGCTTAAGGAGTGGGGTCTACGGGGAGTAGTGTCACTCGCCTTTGAGAAAGTTTTCTGTCGATAAGAGATCTTAGAAGCAAAACGATGCTATCATTTTCATTATTTGAACTTCATTAAAGTGTTTTATAAAATGCTAACAATTGCAAGAAACTTTGGGGACAGGACAGGTACGTGTTCTAGTAGTCCCAATGGCTACGGCCTTGTATATATTAACGATATCACACATTTACAAATACATAGTAATACTCGTGGTTAGGTATTCAAAATAATTTCCTTTCTCAGTGATCTTTTATTAAAGACGAAGTTCCAGTGCCGTACGACTCATGCAACTTTGACTAGAAGTAGCCTATCAATTACTAACTCAAAGTTAACTTGTTAACTAGGAGGACTAAGGAGGACTATGGCTAAGGAGGACTATAGCTAAAGAAGGAAACCTTCTAAGAAGCAGATCACACCGTGCTGTAAAATCAAGTAGCCTATTCAGTATCATACATTTATTCCATCTCAGTTTCTTCCCCGAAAATACAGTGTCTAAGGGGCTTCTTCCCCATAAATCCAGTGTCTAAGGGGGGGATGCACTTTCCAACTAACTCTGACTAGGCCACTGTCAGCGTGGTTAAAACTGTTAGGAACCAACTCTCACTACCAACTGAAAAATGCGAGCAAGGGTTACATGAAGCGCTTGAACCGTCTATAGCTACGCCGTTCAATAAAAAAAAAGGTTTTATGCATAGCAAAATATGATACGAATGTACCTTTTAATATGTCAATACAGGTCGTACTTTCAATTTCACTTGTAGAAGATACAGAGTATGGATGTAAATATTATAGTTCATACAAATATCTCGTCCAATAAAACAGCTGACAATGTTATTCAATCAGATGTGAGAATACTCCATTCCCCAAATAATCTTCTTTACATACAAGCCAAAGAATACTACAGATGTGCAGTATATTTGTATAAGCTGTTCACCAAATCATATTTTAAATAAAATGATGGCATTATTGGACATCCATACTACTACGGTCATTTCAATAGGGTGTTTGTCATCAAGTAGATACCCTGTGTCATTTGCAATCTTGCACTTCATCGAATATACTTTCGCCGTGTATACAAGCCCGAAATCATGGAGAAGTTTTTCGAAGTTTGTTTGACTGTTTTGACGATTTGGAACTCGTTTGGAACAGAAATGGTAAGTTTATTATTTAATATATTTTACTCTATTGGATATCTTCTGTTTCAAAAATAACATAAGTTGCGTCCATTTGTTGTCAAGCTAACCCTATATAATTAAATGATGTGAGAAAGTGAAGTATTAGCATCTTCGAAGAAATAGGAAAATATCGATAAAGATACCTGATTAATTTCAGTAAGAAGGCCTTCAATTTAAAATACTCAGAACTTTTAACTTAGTGAAAGGACTGCAGTGTTTCGGCAAATAACAAAACGTCTTGAATTTAACCACATATATTGACAAAAAAAGAATTAGCTCTAATTGGTTCTTCCATGCATCCATCTCAAACAAGTTTTCGTTACACACCAATTTTTAAAATTCACTCAAATTACGTGATATAGCCAGGAAAACTATTCTCTTTTCAACTCTATGAGTATATCGCTGTCCACAAATCCTTTACAGCACGTCAGTTCACAAGGTTTTCCTCTATATTAGAGGGAAACCTTTCCAACCCTACCTTTCACAGATACATACCAACACGTTACAAAACTCAATTAATATCATGAATTAGTGAGCTTAAATTCACATGTAGATTATTCTAGCTAATAAAATTATACTCCATAATAATGGCTACGAGTACGATGACTAGAAAAAGAAATTCATTTATTTCAGCGATAACAAAAACTAAACTTTAGTTTTTTTTAAACTTTCTAAATTTTTGTAGATTTATGAGTTAAAATGATCTTCTTGTTAAAAATCCAATCATGAGATTACCTATAGATACAGATCGATATTCAGTCCTTTTGTATGGTTAAATGTTTTCAATCTTTTTGTTTTCAATTGTTATAATGCCTTGCTTTTATTTTTCGATATAAAAAACATACGAATAACTTGATTTTCATCTGCATGAAGGCAACTTCCTTTTTCAACTCTCTTATTTTGATATGATTTCCGAACAGACACTTTATTGCTCGTCTTTGTTCAAGTTATCCTTATGAATACATTAAAGCAACATCTGCGTTAACTAATCTAAAACAAAACATTTCTATGTGATAATCCAATCACAAAGATGCTTAAATGAAAAAAGTCAACAGTTGGGTAACTATAGTGAACAAAACTATGGTGATAAGGTACATCGTTTAAATTAGGTATCTATAACTTGAAAGTGTAGTTCAGGTTTAATCAAATTTGAAGAAATGCTCACTTTTACGTTTGATTACATTGTTGTAAACTATCATCCAAACGCGAAAGTTTCAGATTTAAATTTCTAAAGAGCACCTTAATATTTACTTCCTTCTCATGCTCATAGAGATCTCTTCACTAGATATCGTTATATGTGTGCCGAAGTTTGAAAACAGTCTCCAACAAAAAATAATGGTACTTTGAAATGTATTTTGAAAATATAATATTATTCAAGGAAAGTTGAATAACAATAAGTCCAACTGGTGTACAAGTCAATCAAATTCAAAACTAACTTAGGGAAACTAAAACTAATGCTGAAAATAGAAAAAAATTAGGTAACAGATTTATTGCAGAACGAATTATCAAAGATAAAAGACTTCCACAAAGCCAGAAAAAAATAACAAATGCTATTTTTCAGACAGTACGTTCTGGCTTAAAATTGCTAATAAAGAATGGTTTGATACGCGATCATGAAAATGTTTCCGGCGATTTAAGAGGCTAGCTTCAATTGTGTCTCTTTTCGTGTTTCTCATTTCCTTCAGCTAGGCTATATATTGTTAGAGATTCCCAGGAAATGTAATCCCAATACTCCGTTATTTTAAATATGATGGGTATTAAAACAGAAAAAATGTAAGACATGTTCATTTATTTAATTTAAAATGATAAAGTATGTGAAGAAAAAATTAAGTCGCATTCCTTTTAAAGTGACAGTAAAATAAGATTGATTTCCTAAATGAATATTTCGAGAAGTAATATAACCTCACCAAAAGTAACTCCTCGATACCGACTCAGACTTAAATTTTGTTTTACAATTCAAAGATAAGAGCGAAATTAAAAGGAAGAAATACAATTTTGATTGTGAATGGGAAACTTAATTAAGATATTTTCATATATCTTTAGCTAAATAAAAAAGTAACAGAAAATGTCCACATCCCTAAATATGCTCATACGGCATTCAATAAATTAAATTAAGAAAACAGTTAGAAATGAAACACCTATAAAGTATCGTATTGTTTGTCGAATGTGCGACTTGTTTTACTATGTATTTCTAATTTACGTGTCGCGCTATTATAATAAATTGGCAACGACGTTGACGTCTAGTAAGCATTAGCGATTTAGTGATAATAATTACAACTAATATTATTGTGAGAGCATTGTTTAAATTGATACTGTTATTACAAAATCTGTAATTTGAATAAACTAAAAGATTAAAAGGATTGATAGTCTCTTTCCAATGGAATACTCGTTATAAACTCATACTCAGATGTTTCATTAGTCTTTGTGTAATCAATCTAGAGAAAAATAAGAAAAAAAACTGTAAAAATGCCTTATCGAGTAAAGACAATTGCACGGAGGAATTGTATTTTCTCTTCCATGTAATCAGTTTTCTTACATTATAGCTTCAATTTTAGGCTGTATTCTGGACAAAGTGCGATAGGCAAATCTAAAATTTCACCCAACTATACGAAAAACACTAAAGGCCAATAAAAGTAGCGGAATAACTCTGCACTGATGCAGAGAACGTCTCTATAACTGTTAAAAAATAAACTGATTCTTATTCTTTTTAATAATTATACTTTTCAATTATAGCTTTTTTGTTTTGTTTGTTTGTTTGTTTGTCTTTCTTTTATTTTATTTTTTACTTAAGCCATAATCTATAACTGTAAAGCAAAGCATAGAACAAGTAATACTGATTGGATTGAAAAAAATCTCACCAAAATTAAATTACATTTCATTTTAATTGAAAAATATTTTTTGGACAGAATCCAGTTCACCAACAATCCAAAGTGATGTTTTCTGTCACATTTTATAATATTTATGGCTAGTTCACCATTTAAAGAACAAAATATGTAATGCATATAATAACTACAACTGTGCGAAATAGTGTATTAGGTGTTAACGTACGACCTAGAAATAAACTACTACGAGAAAGACAGATATTCATAATATGTTATCTGTTAATTCTCTAATCACAAATACCGTAGTTTACTTTGATTTCCACACAAGGTGTTCCATAAGTCGTGGCGATCATGTAATCAATCTTGTAACGTTTAATAGTCTCAATTTGAATACAGTAATTAAATGTAAAACCAACGCGAAGATATTCTCATGCATGTCGTCTTTCATACTTAATGACCAGACTACTTATAATAGGACCACTGAAAATGTACTCCATCTATAACATGTATGCGATGGGAGTACTCACCGCTCCCCACACATACGCTCCCTCAATCTTTCCCTCCTACCCGACTCACACCCTCCTTTCTTGATGTGGCTATTTGGTGTAGTATAAAACTTAACGTTTCTTATATCGTTTACAGTAACATGTAATATAATTCAGTATACAAAGGAAACTCTCCCTATACTTAGAAAACATCAATGATAGACATTTACAAATTAAACAATATTAAATACATTACACTGTATTTAAAGGTCTCTTTTCTAACACTTTGCAAAAACTAGAAAGTATTATCATAACATTTATCACTACTCCATGTATGGTAATAATTCGCTTGATATGTTGAAGGATATTTAATTAAATTCTAATCATAATTTGTGGTTATCGTTCGAAAGAGCATTATATTTAAGGGAACAAACGGCATGTGATACTCAGTATTTGTTGACAATAAATTCAATGTTTTATACAGATACAAACATAACGTCGCACACTGTCTGTGCTTCCTGAATAATATTTTCGACGACAACATTTTTTTTTGGCTATATCCCAAACAAATCGCCTTTGACCCCTTCAATCTCTTTGTGGAGATGGTATTATACCGTGCACTTTATTCTGTTGGCAACAGCAAAGTATAAAATTCAGATTTAAATTTTTTTCATGTTTTGAGGTACGTGTGATACCATTCTCTGTATCCAAGGGCCATATTCTGTTTTTTCAGAGAACTTTCTAAATTCACTATTGGAAATGCTATAAAATATGCTTTTTTTTTCTTGACAAATAACATCGTCATTTCATAAACTTTGAACTGTCTTATGCTCGGCTGTTCTAACATGTCTATGTCAATATTATTCGGAATTACCAAACAAGAGAAAATGTGTTTGTTTAAGCTGCTTCCGATCCTTCATACTTTTACAAATTTAAAACCGAGTATTTGTTCAATTCATATCCGCTATGGCAGAGCAATATCACTATGGAAGTTTACTGATTAATGACTTGGTCTAAAAGAAAAAAGATGAAAATCCTCGTTTCTTTCTTAACTTCCTCTTTCTTTTGTCCTTTCTGTTGACATTCTTCATTTCTTGCAATTTTTATCATAATCATGATCATCATGTTATAAAAGATACAATTTTATGCTAAACGTCCATTCTTCTAAGTTCTAACTGTACCACGTAGATTTGTTGAGGTAGCGTTACTAAGGTTGTCTTACATTCGCTGTGCCATAACGTACTTCTACTATTTTGCATTGTAGATATAAGTTTGAAGGGCGGTCAACCAAAAATGTACAGGAAGAATATATTTGTTGTCATGTGTGGGTCCAACACAGGGGCTTCTGTAAAGAGTTCAGTTAAAATGAAATATGGGCCACAATCATATGCAATGATCATGTCATTTGTTTTGCCAATCTTTTAGTATTCATGACCAGCATGCGTTTTGATGTGAGTAGCAAAATGTCTTCCATCTTAATTTTCCATCTTAAATTTCCACCCGTGGGAGACTCGATCAAGTTCAATCTAGTTCGATGTTATTCTCTGTAAAAGGATTACAAATTTCCAATTTGACCTTTTTCACAGTTTGCGTGTATGTAATACGTGTGAGAATAACCTATATTGTTGGAGCCAATTCCGATTTCTGCTCTTAATCGTTTTTCTGTGGTTCGTCGATTGTAAGAAGTTTAAGGTCGTTTTGTTATGGTATGTACAATTTTCGTGAGCAATTTTGGTCAGCACAGTTCAAACGTGATATCCACATCATTTAGCAGGTTTATCAGAGGAATATATTTGTTTTTACGTTTTCGTTCTATCATTGCATGAATATAAGCTACGAAGTACAATGCTGTTGGTTCTTTGTCTTTGCAATGGAGCATAGTTTATTCCTAGCAATAAGTACAACGATCTATTGCATATAGTAAGTTCGTGACAGTGTTTCCACTTTGAAGAAATTCAACTTTCTATCATTATAACGAACTAGGTCTGCTATAAGAAGGAGCATAAGGCAAGAAAAAAAGATAGAATGAAGAAATTGACATCGTTATCCCGCCTATGACTTATATCTTTCGAACAAACAAATAGATAAACTGATCTAGTGCCAATCAAAACTAGTGTTGGGCCGATAATCGTTTGTGATATCGGTTTCGGCCGATATTTGCAATTTCGGCGGCATATTGGTATCGGTAGAATTTAGCCACATTGTCAATAACGGCAAACCTATGTTGAACATTTCCTTGTTTTTTTCCACAACAAAGCCACTTCTGGTTTCTTGCGATGGTTTATTAATCTGTTCTAGCTGGTCAAACAAGCATGACGCAAGTTCTGAAAAATATTTACCGATCTAATGATATAACGATCTGTAGGCATACCAGTCAGGCCACTGAACGTTACGTACATAGCAGTCTTTGTAGCGCTTTAAAGTAAATTTCACCAGTCTATGTGACTATATGAATATAACTACAGTATTAGCTTATCACACTAACTTGCACAGTGCTTCTGAGTCCTCAGCTGAGTATAAAATTTATAACACGTACTAAAAATGTTTATCTTTTAAAAAGCTGCAATTATTATCATTATTATCATGGATACATTTCTTTAAAACATAAATGACTGTTGAAAAGATTGTATTTTGAGAATCAAGTTTATAACAATTTGTCAAATAATTCAAGGAGGAGGCACTTGCTAATTATGGCTAGGCTTAGTTGTCAGTATAGCCGGCTAATGGTAGGATATAATTTTTAAGGAAGTTAAAACAAATAAAGAAAATGTTGTGGTTTCGTTTCTGTAAAACACAAAGAGTAGTGAAAGTTCTTAGCCAGGATACGCTAATGTCTTTTCTACATGAAGTTAGTTTTATTCATAACTCGATGTCATCTTTTAATATTTTTTGCTAAGAAATTCATGGCTCTATGTGACGATAGTTTGTATAAGACTTACAGCTTAAATTTTGAACGTATTGGTTCAAACAGAGTAACGAATCGTGCAACAAAAGTAACGGGAAGAATGGACTTGTGTTTTTCCAAGAACAAAATGCTAGCACACAGTTTCTTGCATATCATCTTGTTGGGGACTATGATCGTTCAGTTAAAAAGAGGTTAAGGCTAGTGATATAGAATAGGCACAAGGGAGTTATCAAGTGGTTACTGTTTGTGAGTTGTGCAATATAATATTTTACGATAGCCGATAACATTTCTGATACCTTATGTATTAAAGTATAACTTAAAGTACTATTTGAAATTTATTCTGGCTGTTTAAAAATATCGGTATCGGTATGGGGCCGATATTGGGAATGAACTATCGGATATCGGCCAGATCCGATATTGGCGATATCGGCACAACACTAGAAACAATGATTTCAAATAGAAGCTAAGCTGAGCTTCTGCAGCGCTGCTCTAATAGTTTAGTAAGTAAGATATACAAATCTATGGCTATGAACTCACCTTACAAGTAAAATGACACCATTCAAAACTCAGAGTTTCATTGTCCACGGTAAGTATCACGACACGGTAGTCTTAGTCCAACAAGAATAGCTGGGACTGTTAAACACAGTTGTGTTACAAGTCATGTCTGAAATGTTCTAATGTCAAAATATAACTTGAACAAAGAACATCTGTCGGCATTAAGCAACACAGCTGTTTAGGGAAGCAGCCAACTATTGCCTTTGTTCTTACGTTCTAACGTGAACTTACGTATCACGTGCCAGAGTATAGCTGTAAAACCGGAAAAATTCTAATAATATAATGTTTCCTGGAAGAAAGTTGTACCATTGACCTGTAAATCAGATATAGAATATAGACAAAAGAAAAATATCATTAAAAGTGGTGATCCGGAGAATTTACCAAAGTTTAAATCGACTTTACTCTTAAACTAACATATTTTGGACCAGTTCGCAAAAGGTTCTTTCTTTCCCTCACACTGGTTTTATTAACATTAGATTTAATATGATCCTGCTTCGTGTTGACTGCAATACTCTGTATGTCTTGTAATGTATTCAGTAAATGTCTTTTCTTACACAGATAATCGTCAGTGCCGACGGAAGATCTTCAGGTAGGTGTATTACTTATATTATATGATTTATCTTATAATAAGATGTAGCCTCTGTAAGTTATATCACTTATGTATGATCAACGTTAACACCTCAGTTGGACAACTTGAATGGCTGGAAATGTTAGCTTTTTAATGGTCGCTCTTGACGTTTTGTTTTTCAATCGTGTTACTATTTCCGAATATCTATTTCGATGTTGATTTCCACTGAGTAGTATACTTTCGATCTTTTTATATCCTACGTGCCACATCGATATTTTCCCAGGTACTTTAAACAAAAGGGATTTGCCTGTTTTCGTGAGTATTTTGATCTCACTTGGATATGATTGATTACTACGGAAGCTTGGTTAAAAAGAAATTCAAGTTACTTGCAGGCTGAAAACTCATCACATATAATGCTCAAAACAGTTACATCTGAGAATTCAATAACGATTACTTCATTTAACTTTAGTCGTGATATCTTAGACTATATGGTAGTTGAGTAATAGTTGATATTTAAACTGATGTATTGCCTTAACTCGCTTAGTAACGAAACCAGTTCTCTTACAATTAACTAAAAAGTCTTATAGTAAAAGTAATAATCATAATAATATTCGGTTCATGTAGCGCGTTTAAACAGCGATAGGTTTCAAAGAGCTTTACCGACGTTATATTACCCCTGTTCAATAATAACCTGTCCCAGAGACAATCCCTCTAGATAGCTGCAGCTATATATTGCGCCTAATGACAAGTTACCCATGTACCCATTTAACCCCTAGGTGGAGAGAGGCAATTGAGATAAAGCATCTTAGGCGATATTTTCGTTAGCTGAAATGATTTTTCAGTCCCAATAAAATGATAACTTTGTTTTACTTTCCATCCAGGTTCTTCATACTTTGTTTTTCAACAACCTGCGTATCCGAGAGATTGCAAAGAAGTATCTAATGCATGTTCCTCTACCCACAATACATCTGGAGTGTACCTTATTAAACCAGATGGCTATCCGGAACCGTTTGAGGCTTACTGTAACAATGATCTTGATGCTGGTGGATGGACGGTATGGCTGATTACTTGATGTCTTCTTTCCAACATTAAATAGTTTTGTACAAATTTACTTCAGAGTTTGATTGCAGCAATATATAGCGATGTAATTCAAAGTCGTTATTTCAAATAGAATCTCGCTTTTTTTTATCGAAACGAAAGTTTGAATCAATTATTTTTAATATTGTGAAATTTAAGTACCAGATTGTACTTTGGTACAGTGTAGTTCTTCTTCCAAGGAAACTGTAAACATCTAGCCTAAACAACAAACTGAAGTTAGAAACATAAGTTAAAATTTCTGTGTAATAGTTGTTAGCAACAAATCGCATTGCAGTAGTGAACAAATAATAATAATTCAATCACGTCCTAGTTAACGCTTAACTTCTTTGATATTCTTTGAAGGTATTACAGCGACGAAGATCGGATTCTGTAAATTTTAGTAGAAGTTGGAAAGACTTCACAAACGGCTTTGGCTTTCTAGGGAGTGAGTTTTGGATCGGAAATGAGAAAATTGCCATCTTAACAAATCAAAAGCGATACCAACTGCGAATGGACTTTGAGAACGTTGCTGGAGAAACTTACTATGTAACATACGACGAGTTTCGTATCTCAGATGAATGGGGGGATTATTATATATCTAGTTTAGGAACATTCGAAAGATCAGATGGTAAGTGTAGCAGCATACTTACACCGAGATAACTCTGAAACAGAAACAAGCCATTACAACCTGGTTTCAGACTAATTGCACAACTAATGATGGTGTTTTATCTCGTTATAAGAATAAATAGTAACATTAATGTGACTAACGAACGGCCACTACCTATTTAAAATGTTCTACATTTATTCGAGCAGCTTCTGAGTGTATGTTCCTTTCCTTTAACCTTCTGACAACCACGTATTTAAGTAATGACGACAAACTATTCTATGCCACATGTTATGTTTGTCGTGACTGTATCTGGTTACTATTATTTTCATTTTGTTCTTTTCTGTTCTCTAGAAAGAATCCCTGAATGGTGTTCAGCTAATGAGATATTTAGCAATGGGACCTGCGAGAGGACTTGTGACGACCCTGATACTTGCATCTCGGCTACCTCTCGCACAAAATCAGAGCAATGTGTTTGTGTCGGTGATTATATGAGACAGCAAGAACAATGCATCCCTCTCAACCAATGCAAGTGCTTCGTTGCTGACAAAGGAGGTGTATTAATGGTCAGTACGGTCCTTTCATTTTAAGTGCTTTGCTCTTAATTACTTTTTCAACATAATAAGAAGCAAATGTTTTACTTACATTTAGTCAGGAAGCACAAGACTACTCCTACAGATGTCATTCACTTATAAACCTTACACAAAAATGCATGGATACTACTAACGATAATTTTGCGGTGAGAACCAATTGTAGGCCTAAATGTATAGTCGCATAGGCCGTTTTAATGCAACATTTGACGGCTACTTTTTCATGGCGAATCCCGCGGACTCCTTCATCGGAGTTGGCTTCAGAGCCCTTATTTAACGTTCATAAAGATCCAAATCCTTACCTAGATCATTCAGAGGAAGTTTGCAATGGACACCCACCGTTGAAATTCTGTACATTTCACTGGGACAACCGCAAATTCATGATTAATTTACTTTATTTTTTCGTGGAATTAGGAAGGCGATTTTTACGTCAATTCAAGATGTACACGAAAATCAACTTGCCGAAACAACCAGATTATAGAGGCGAGTTACCAGTGTAGTGATCACGCAACCTGTGCTGAGAGAAACGGTGTCCGTAAATGTTACTGCAATCCAAACTACCAAGGGGACGGAGAGACGTGCACCCACAACTGCTTCGTTGCTGACAAAGGAAGTGTATTAGGGGTCAGTACGGTTCATTCAGTAAATTTTATCTTCTTTGTTTTTAATCATTGTCCATATAATTAGAAGGAAACTTTAATTATTTATACATGTCGATAAAAACATTACATTTACAGATAATCGAGTGGCGTGCGCATCGTGGTTGGGAAGGGGCCTTTGACCCATTTTTTTTGTCTCCAGTCCAGTCAAAACTGTCAGTCGAGGAAAGTATTACGTTTAGTCTGGAATCACGAGACCACTCCCTACGAGTGTACATCGACTTATAGGCCTGACACCAACATCCAGAGATACTTCTTTCACAGTCTTGCGGTTAGAACTATTTTGTAGGCCTAATGTGTAGTCGCGGTAAGCCGTTGAATGCAATATGTGCAGCTCCTTTTTTTATGGCGGATCCTTTCGCCTCTTACTTCGGAGTTGGCTTCAAATACTTCATAAAACTTTCATAAAGGTTCATACTCATACCTAGATCATTCGAGGGGATTTATCATTCGTCACTTACCGTTGAAATTCTGTACATTTCACTGTGACAACCGCAAATTCCTAATTCATGGATAAGCTTTTGTTTTTCTTTTCGCTGAATGTCTTAAATCAGGTTGGCGATTTTTACGTCAATTCAAGATGTACACAAAAATCAACTTGCCGAAACAACCAGATTATAGAAGCGAAATACCAGTGTAGTGATCACGCAACATGTGCTGAGAGGAACGGTGTCCGTAAATGTTACTGCAATTCAAACTACCAAGGGGACGGAGAGACGTGTACCCACAACTGCTTCGTTGCTGACAT
>KN895873.1:5169-18558 GCA_000934455.1 Apostichopus parvimensis
AATGTTAGCATCTTCACATTAATGTTAGCATCTTGCATTGCTGTAACATGAATTTCATTGTCGACAATAGCACATCCAAGTGTCTATTTGGATTTCCTGTGGGATTAAGAATTATGATAAACATTTATCTAATTGAGTCCATGGATGGTAGTTTGTCTTTGGTTAATAACTTAAAGAATATCTCTCCATAGGCTCAATCACTGCTCAGGTAAATTTCCGTGTTTGAGGGCATAGTTAGCATGTACCATTGTAGATATATTTGGACTTCTTTGACATTAGTTAAGTACCATTATGATCTACCATTACAGCCAGACGTGAAAATTTAGTTTTGATTTGTCAGGTGAACTTCTAATTTTCCCCCTCTTTGCTCCACTTTTCCCTCCCCTTCTTCCCTACCCTTCTCCCCTACCCCATCTTCCCTGCCCTCCCCATACCCCCTTCCCATCTCCCCTCCCCATCTCCCCTCCCCATCTCCCCTCGCCATCCCATCCCCCTCCCACCTGTGTCTAAACTTTACAGTTTCTTGTCCATTAGTCGGACCATGGATGGTCGGACTGTCTTCATTCTCCTGATGTTAATTCATGCAATTTAATTAATATGGAACTCTGACCATGATGTATCCATTCAAACTTTAATTTATCCTTAGATCTTTATAGTACTGTACATGTACATGATAGCTTGTACAGATGGCTGTGTTCACTCATAACCTCAATAATTTGATCATAGCCAAGCTAATGGACATAAGGCTTAAGTCATCTTCTCTTCACTGTTAAATTGTGTCATATTGACAGTGTTTCTTGGCTATGCGCGGATAACATCAAACAGTATAGGATGTGAAATAGCAGCTTGGGTTTATATGCCTTGGACTGCCAATTGCTTACTCATAAGGTGTGCAAACATCATTGTAGGAGGAGGACAGACAATGACACTTTGATGAAGATGGAAAAGTCCTTTGTCGCCTTGATCCCAATCTCTTAGTCATCTAAGATATAAAGATATTTATATATAAAGAGAAGAAAGAAAAAAAACCCTCTAATTTTGCTAAAGTCTGCCTGTTCCAGCTCAAGAATTTCCTCAGCTCATTGAGTGTGTGTGCAAACATTGTTGACACTAGAGGAGTTCATATATTGCAGATGAATTTAACAAATGGATGAAGATGGAGTAGAAATTGTCTTTGTTTCATTCAATAGCTGGCTAGCAGCTGATTGGTATCATAGACTGAGTTTGTTAGTCATACATGTAAAGAAGACATATTGCTAAGTATACTCGAGGGTAACATTAAAGACTTGTTCAAATACACATTCGATGTGTAAGCATCTTTGAATGATGATGACATTCTTGGAGTAAATAATGGATGAAGATAAGAGGAAATTTGATTTCAGCGACTTTTTTTTTTCGTGTCTTCAAGAATGGTCTTGCATAGTCAAAAGACTCATTATATACTAAGGAGCAATTGAGTTTGAAAACTGGAAAAACTTTCAGGTGATTGCTAAATGTTATAACTTTCTTAACAACTAAAATTAATGTAATTGAGTATTGCCTCTGGACAATTTACCTCAATCCTCCTCCTCCCTACCCCCTCCCCCTCCCTCTCATTTCTGACCCACACCAGTTTACCATTATCACTCATGTGCAGTCTTTTTACTTGAATTCCAAATAGAATCAATAGCCACCAAATAAGACACTCCCTCCCCCCCATTCTTATCTCACCTTCCCTCCTCCTCTTTACAAAAAAGACAAAACAAATTTCCTTTTTGCACATGATTAGTCCTAAGCTAAAATAAAAGGGTCTCTGGACAGATACCTTTATTATTAATTAATGAAGTTGTGGAAAATGCTTCTTTATCTCTTCGTGCCCCTCTTTACAAAAAAGACAAAACATTGATGCTTGAATTCAATTTCCTATTTGCACATGATTAAATGCTAAGCTCGAATAAAAAAGGAACTCTGGACAAAAACCTTTATTATCAATATATTAATCGATTATCGATATATATAATTAACACTGCAAGTAACTCGAGGAGATTAAAATAGTGTAATGTAATAAATTGCAATGTATAGTTTTTATGTACAATGTTCACCTAATTTTTGTAAAATTGTAACAACTAAATTTGGTAAAGTTTGTAACGCCTAAATTGTTGTAATCTTGCTGGAATTTTGGTGACCAAAATGCAAATATTTTCTTTAAAGGAATTATCCTTTTAGATTGTTTATAACCTTCACTTTCCCAGCTGGGACCGCAATTAATGAGCAATCCTTTTGGTATAATGTCAGGCTTCTCCTTGGCTCAAAGGGTGGAGACAGCTTTATATATCAAGGTCAATTCTACTTTCAATGTTGTCCTTTGGTTCTTACCAATCCTTGACCATTGGAATGACCCTCGAATATCTACCAATATTTATTTTCGAAAGTATCAGTGACCTCCCTCCACAGACTGCAATGCAGCTTCCACACATCTTGATCAGGTTTTGTTTATATATATATATACTGGATAGAAATTAGCATCAACATAATTCAAATAACTTATTCTTGGACTAATATTGGAAATACCCTGCGATGTATTTCTATGGTAGGGTGAGTGTTGACATCTATTCAGTCCCCTGTCATTGAAAAGCACTGACCTATCAATTATCAAATGTATATTAAGGTCGGATGTAAATCAATTTGTAGTTAACTGTCCTGGCCTATACTGTAAATCAAATAGCGAACTCACTGCTTTAATTACCAGGTGATGATCAGAAGTAAAGTCAGATGACTTGTACAAAAAGACTGCAGATAGTAGCAAGGCATGATGGGTATTTAATGAGTTGCTAATTTATATTGTAATGGTGTGATGAATAACAAGTTACTTTGTATTGGAATGCATAATGAATATAGTATCAAGTTTCTTAATGTTGCAAATTTGCAATGCATGATGGGTATATGAAGATACTGTATGTTGCCAATTTTTGGTGCATTATGGGGGATATCAAGTTACTTTGGTACTTCACTTTATAATGAGTCTGTATGAGTGTAAGTTACTTGACATTTTTCAGGGTTAAGTTTTGACAACTCCCTGTTTACTGTAATATTACAAACCTTTTTTTTTCAGGTACCAGTTCATTGGTGTTGAATCTATATACAGTATTAAGTGTATATAACACGTACCATCACATTTTACCTGGTTGTCATGTTACCAGTACTAGTTGATTCATGTATGACAAAAGACTGAAGTACAAATGTCTAACATGTAACATGCAATGTAGGCGTGACAGTTTGGGAGTCGTCAAGAAATGGTTAACTAACAGAAGACTTGTAATGGCAAGGCTACGGAAGCTTAGAAGTGTTGAATTGGCCAGATGTGATAAGTTGTCAATTGAACATTTTGCAGAAATATGTTCAATTGCTCAGTTAAAGCAACTGAGCAATCCAACATTTTTCTGATTTTTGATAATATATTATCTGGTTATCTAAACAATTTACTGAAAAATGTTGACTTATTGGGGCAAAGTTTTCTTATGTTGATGGCACTTTTAAGCACCCGTACAAGGCTGATTGTGTCTATCATGTCATGTCAATCGTCGTTCACTCGGTCAAACTTTTTTTTCAGTTTATTTATCTTCTACTTAACTGTCTAGCAACATTCAGTTGAGATACATACAAAACATACATTAATGTGAAACTTGTTAGATTCTGCATCTCCTTTAAAGTTTGATAAAAATAAAATATATGAGAATGGAGCTATTTTGCAAGATATTCAGTTACATTACAGATTAACGATAATTCAATTTATTTATATACGGAATGTAGAATTTATTTTGTTCTTCATATCCCGTCTCATCCAGTCTGTGAAAGGGAGTAGCAGGTTGCTACATTTACATAATTTTCCCCAGCATTCCCCTCCCCTGCACTTGTCTGTGTACATTCTTGAGCCACCCTCTATCTTCATTCCATCTCAAACAACCATTCAGGAGATATCACATCTAACAGCTGATGTGGACAGATTTTGGAAATGTTAATTGACTATTTGACTGTACTATTTCCTTCCCCACTGTGTCCCTCCCTGTTACTCCCTCCTCCCACCCCTCTAACCCCTCCTTACATTCCTTCGGAAGCCATCACTTACCGTAGTTGATGTGAAGAGATTTCCAAAGCCATCACTTACAGTAGTTGATGTGAAGAGATTTCCAAAGCCATCACTAACAGTAGTTGATGTGAAAAGATTTCAAGAACCGTACTTGACCGTGATTTTCTCTTCCATTTCCTTTCCAGAATCAAATGGACCTCCCTCCAGAGAAGGCCAAACTACTTAGACAGTATGATGATGAAAAGAAGTGGGACCTCATCTGTGATCAGGTGGGTGAATTTAAGATAAATGATGAGTAATTGATTCATCCCTATCGGTGCTAAACGATTGATCTCTTAGCAATTTTAACCAATCATCAATTTGACCGATCGATCCATAAATTGCAGACTTGTAGTATTAGCACAACGTCATGATTATGAGTTCAAGTAAAGTTTACTTGAAGCGTTGAGTACAAGTAAAATTTCCCTTGGTATTAAGTACAATTAAGTACAAGACTTGAAGCAAGAGTACATTTACAATTTCCCTTGGTATTAAGTATAATATAATTTACAAGACTTGAAGCATTGAGTACAAGTAAAATTTCCCTTGGTATAAAGTACAATATAAATTACAAGACTTGAAGCATTGAGTCCAAGTAAAATTTCACTTGGTTTTAAGTACAATTAAGTACAAGACTTGAAGCATGTGTACATTTAAAGTTTCCCTTGGTAAAAAGTACAATTTAATTTACAAGACTTGAAGCATTGAGTACAAGTAAAATTTCCCTTGTTATAAAGAACAATTTAATTTACAAGACTTGAAGCATTGAGTACAAGTACAATTTCCCTTGTTATAAAGTACAATTTAATTTACAAGACTTTAAGCATTGAGTACAAGTAAAATTTACCTAGATATAAAGTACAATTTAGTTTACAAGACTTGAAGCATTGAGACCAAGTAAAATTGCCATTGGTATTAAGTACAATTTAATTAACAAGACTTTAATTTAAGCAAAGAGTACAAGTACAATTTCCCTTGGTATAGAGTACAATTTAATTTACAAGACTTGAAGCTTTGAGTACAAGTAAAATTTCCCTTGGTATAAAGTACAATTTAATTTACAAGACTTGAAGCATTGAGTACATTGCGTACCTTGGTATGAAGTACAATTTAAGTACAAGACTTGAAGCATGATTACATGTAAAATTCCCCTTGGTATAAAGTACAATTTAATTTGCGAGTCTTGAAGCCTGAGTGTGTCTATGAGTACAAACTCCAGTGAGGTCAGTACAATACCGATGATAATCCCAGAGTAGGAGTATGGGTGAGAACTTCTTAGAAGTCTGGTTCCATTTTCAATCGGGGATGAGGAACAGTAGTAGTACTGAAGTCACTGAAAGTAGGGTACCAAACAATATTTTTAAACCTAAATTCCTCTCTGCACATATATAATTTATTTTGAATTCTGTTAAATTATTGCTGGGCAAAATAAAGTTGCATCTTAATTTGCTGACACTAATTTTGCTCAGGGAACCATTAAAGGAAGTTTGGACCTTTTTTTTTGGGGGGGGGAGGGGGGCATCCTTCCCCTTTATATTACCTTCTACTAGCAGCGACTCTGATTTTGTCTTTCCTACAGGAGCTAGTCCATGCCAAAGCTGCTCCAAGCGTCTACATCTCCAAAATCAAGAAGATTATGGAACCTGGAAACTCATCCAAAGTAAGTTATTGAACAGATCTTGTATGTACGTAGGAGCAGGAACTCGCAAAGAAGCCATCATTGGCTTATCAAAGCCGCAAGCTGACCGAAGTCAGTCTCTTAGATTCATATTTAACGTCCATGATTATGAATTGTCAATTGTCAACAACTCTGTAACTGGACGACATTAATCTTGGAGTGACTCGAACTTGTTACCTTATGTTTGAATCTTAAATATGTGTTGCTTCTCACTTAAACCTGTGTCGTATCACACTCTTCCCCTGCAATGCGTAGGGTGATCTGGTATTAACCATTGTGTACAGCGTTCTCTGATGATGGACATCTTCTGCTCTATTGCTTCCACCTTCTTCATTCCATCACCTGGAGGACCGTCCCTTTTCTCGTTAAGATAAAAACGTCATCATGGATGAAAGAAGTATAAATGATTTACTCTTTTGTCGATATGTTATTGGTTGATAATGTACTTCCATACGAAAATCATTAAAATGGGTTCGACAGAAAATTTTACCCTCAATGTCCTTAAAATTTTCGCAATAAAGTAATTCATCCTCTTTGCAGAGAAAATTATCAGCTTCACCAAAAAATGTTGATAAAAATATTACCAAAAATCAAAACCATGACCTAATTTTTACCATCTTTTTGTTGTTGTTCTGTAACAAGCTGATTGTTTACGCCTCTCTTCATTGAAAGCTTTCATAATTTTGTTGTAGTCTCTGCTACATTTCAGACTCACACATTTCCCAGAAGAAAAAAATAAAAAAATAATAAAAAGTGAAAAACAAAAGGTAGTTGGTAAAGAATCTATTTCATTAGCCTAATTTTTCCAACTGGAAAAAATGCATCATTGACGGTGTGCTGGAGAATTTGTTGCTCTTTATTAAGCATGTATGGTAGTTTTCTTGTCATATACAAGGTTAGCCGTTGATGGTTTTAGTTTCTGCTCTTAATTTGAAGAAGAAAAAAAAAGAAGAAGAAATAAGGAGTAAAAAAAGATCAATTATACATTGTCAAAGATGGATTCCCTACGTGTGTGACCTCATTGCATAATCTACGCTCAATTAATTTGCATAAACCGTTTCTCAGCAGCATCTTCTTCAACAGGTGAAAGATCGAATTATGGAGAATCGACAGACACTTTGTTGTATATGTTTGTGACAATCTTGCCCAAACCGTATAGAACAGTTTAAAACAAGGATAAGTTTTCCTGTGAAATTACATCCGTAACTTTAACTGGAAAGACGGAAATTACATCAGGGAATGATAGCATTTGGCAAGGACTACAATATGCAAGTCAACACTTCATGCAGCATTTGATTTTTGGATGAAGTGGTTTCCAGCTCGTAAAGAAAGGAACAGTCCATGAAAAATTACCCTATAATTCCCCTGTAATTACCCTGTCATTTAGTCCACCAAAATATTTACTTCATTTCTCACTTACCTGCCATTCTTAAGGACCCCAAACCAGTAAGTTTGGAGGCCATTATGGGAACAATATCTCTCTGTTAACCTCCTTGTTATGGCACTACCAAGCTGTGGTATAATTGTCAGTGCAAAAGTCAACTCTAAATAACAAAATTAGATGTTCGACTATTTACATTTATCAAAGAAAACCAACTTTGTTTACTTACTTTTTAAGTAGCTAATTATGTATTGTAAAGTAACAACCAATCCTGATAGAGTTAATGTTTTTGAGGGAGGCAAACCGTTTGTGGTCATTTTTGGCACTTATCATCCAAGAAACTAAATGAAACATTCCAAATTAATTAAACGAGATATGATAGGATCGTTAGCATGTGAAAATAACATGGTCCAGTTGTTTGGCTTTGTTTACAAATGCGACATATCCTTTTCCCACTCTCACAGAGACAGCGTAAGAAGATGCAGGACTCGTCGACCCAGAACTTGAGAGACCTGGAGATATCGTTACGGACGAATAATATCCAGTAAGTCTAGGAAAATACGTTCTTGAAGAATGATAATTTGCGGCTATAGAAAACACTGACATCCTGTCCAGATTAAGCGCTCGGACTTGTAGTAGCCGGTATAGCCTGTGTATCTTACAAATTGTTGTTGCAAAAGTTGATGTACAAGTAATAGGAACATCTTAAATGGTCTGTAGCCAAAGTAGTGTGTTTTCATTGAGAAAACTTTACTATACCGTATAGCTCCCCAACCTCCCCCATGCCCACCTCCCCCCACCCTCCAAGATAACCTTATGAGTGTATTGTGATAAAGTTATCATATCATATATGTGATGAATGGTGGTATCTTGGGAATTTCCGAGGTCATAGTAGGTTCACATTTTGTAAGTGTGTATTCATGAAGTCACTTCTGCTTTCTCCAAGTTCACTTTTTGTAGGAGTGGTATAAAGTTACATATCTCCAAAAAATTATGCAAGAAAGGAATAAAACAAAAAAATCACCAGGATTCTAAGGAAAAGTTCCTCTTTTACAGGCCAAAAAGCACGTTCATTTACCTATTACTGGAACTGGTTTGGCCTTCCAATCCATGTAATTCTATTCAGTCAGTTTGACTGTAATTTCACACCTGTATTATCCTGCTTCCTGTCACACAACTACCGTCTTACTTTTTCCAGCGATTAGAACCAAGATTTCAGCAGGTCATCAGCTCTGGTCATCTCATAGATTGCCAGAATTAAGATCGCAAAAGATTAGTAACAACATTTAAGATTCGCTTCGATCACTGTCGGTTTAAGGAACAGAAAATGTCCTCGCAATCTGTCAGGATTTTTTGGGATATTATCGTTTCCGTAAATCGGTCGAGAAATCTTGTTAACGTGACTTGAGTACTAAGCTGACAGACATGATAGATAACAGGAAGATAAGGGTAGTCTGAACATGTGCTGTAAATAAGTAAAGTGGCACTTCATACTCAAACAATATTGGGGCTAGCAGGCTGGTTATGTTGAACATGTTGAAGTAACAGTAGGTGTTTTGTTGAAAAACAAAATGTCTTCTGGTCTGATACTGTGGTCATTGGGCATGCTGCTAGGGTCATTCTTGAAGCTGCAAACTTAGGTCAAACATAGCGTCCAGTTTTTACAAGGATAGAATATATTGAATTGCTTGTAAACAAAAGGTAGACAGTCTAGCAATGCAAACACACCTGTGTTTCCCAGAAATTAAATTCAATCTCCCTGTATTTTGATTTCTGGTGATATATGGTGCTGGGTCAATGCCCTTCAACCATAGAGGATGCACTTGTCTGTCTGAGCCCCTATCCACCTACCACCAGATATGATCTCTCCTCGAGGTCATTATTCCTGACTTACATCTGTCTTCATTGTTTTCAAGATGGCAGGACACTTCTTAAAGGTGTATATAAATAATTATAATATTGCATTGAAAACTGCAAAAATGTTCCTGTCGGATGAGAAAGAGATTTATTTATTTTTTCTTTTCCAAATGCTTCAGATAATGTGCCATTATCATAAAAAACAGATCAAGTGATAATTAGCTGGAATTAATATGCATGTGCCTATCATCCTAAAGGGACAACATGTTACCTGATGATCAAAATATGTGTTTTGTTGATATTTGTCATTTTGATAAATTGTATACAGAACATTAAAATGAAGTCAAACGTTTGATAATTATTAGTACATTTAGATATTCTTTGTATATCTTCCTAGAATAATGCCGGGTACATTCAACATATAAGGATAACTTGATAAGCGCTCATGTATTATATCCCTTAAAATTCCCTCTGTAAACTTCTACTGTTTCTGTTAATTTGAACCACCTTTTGACTTAACTATTTTCACCTGGAGGGTACAGACTGACCTGATCAGATGAGAGGAGGGTCCTTGCTCCTGGAGCAATATTATTATCCTGTCATGAAGATTAATCATCTCTTTCAGCGGAGGACATCCTGCCATGAATTGTGTGTCACTGTCAGTTAACACTTGCTATATGCAAGGAGCTGCTACTCTAGAGTAGCAGCTCCCTGCCCTATGTAAGAAGTAGTTGGTTGCCATGAGTTTGCCTCCCAAGAAAGAGAGATACATCTTTCTCTCTCTCTCTCCACCTCTGTCTCTGATTTAAAGGCAGACTAGTTTTGCCTCTTCTTCCCATACACTTGAGATGAAAGCTTTCATTCTTCCTTATTTTAGGGTGAGAGAGCAGGGAGGGGAGGAGAAGAGAGAGGAAGGGAGGGGACAAGAAATGGGTGAGGGAGGGAGGGGAGGAGAAAGGGGAGGAAGGACAGGAAAAGGATGGGGGATAGGGAGGAAAAGGAGGGGAAAGAAAGGGGAGAAGAAGGGGAGAAGAAGGGAAAGAGATAGGAAGGGAGAGATATAGGAAGGGAAGGGGAGAGAGTATTGGAGGGAAGGAAGTAAGGGGAGCGATCGAAGAGGAGATGAAGGTAAAGAAAGGAAGTGTAGAAAGAAGAAAAGTTGGATTGGGAAATGGTGATGTAGCAATTGAAGGGTATGGGATGATTTCGAGGATAAGTGAGACATGGAACAGGACATAATTAGAGAAATATGTTTCATTATGGATGACCAAGGCTTGATGATATAAACTTGTACTTCACTTCCACTATTTTATGTACCTTGTGCCTCTTTCTCTATTAAAGGTGGGCAATGGTGCTGAGGAATATTTGGAGTGGACGGAGGGAAGGAAGGGGCAGGGGACGGAAGGGGGGGTGAGGCTGTAGAATGGAGGGTTTAGTACATAATGCTAAGGATGACAGTTAGGGGAGGTTTTCAAGGTTGGGTGATCCAGAGTTGACCTCCTTTAGAACAGTATCCTCTCTTGTTGCCTTGGTTACTTCCACCCAATGACAAGAATAAGTTAACATGGGATATAGTCTGCTAAGTTGGCATAGCATGAATGGGAGGTATATGAAATTATCCAGAGAACAAGGAGATGAGTTTGCCATGGTAACCATTCCATTGGCAAACAGATCCTTGGGATTTACAGGTTACTTTGAATTCTTGAGGGAATTTCTTAATTTCTTGTGGGATGTTCCTGCAGACATAGATGATCATGGGTTTAGGTAGGTACAGACGAACAAATAGGGGTTACCAATAGCAACAAAGAACAAACCAACAAGTTACCAAGTGTGATTAAACATGCCAAACACAGAACAGGAAGTGGATGACAGATATGAACTCCTTGAAGGGTGCTGGTATAATTACTTCACAAGTGTCAAGGGTGCACAAGTACAAGTAGATAAAATACTCACTCAGCATGGGTAGACCCGTATTTTGGGTTGAATTTGTTCCAATCTGGTAGTACCATAGTGGATCATTGAGTGTAAGACCTGTCACTTGATCTAGTAATTTGTGAACTATATATCCACCGAATTCTCACCATCAATGGTGAAATTGGGCAAAAGGTTTGCAAACAAAATGGAAATAAGCACAGATCTAAATGTTTTAACACAATATCTTTTGTGTTTGGATTAAACGCTCAAACGAGATACTCACTAGTAGAGAGAACTGAATACGGTAGATTGAGAAAAGTCCAAATAGTGTGAATGTTTTACATGACCTGGTTTGACGGATACAAATTTACAGTTCGGTCTAAAATAGGACGCGGTCTGTTGATAGATTCATTTTATATTTCCCAAACCTCATCCTTGAGGTAAGGATGTTTTTGTGGAGGAGGGGGGAAACCTCTTAACTTAATTAGGAATTCTTTAATCGTTTTTCAGGAAGCTAACATGAATGCTAGCTTATTTTAATAAGCTTTAAGGGTCTTGTTTATCAGTTCAAACTGGAACAGTCGGGGAAAAAAGACCGTGTCTGAGAGTCTTCAAAGGTGAAGTCAACAAATCATTATGGGTCTTCTTACCTCAGGATTATCGTTGTTTGGGAAACCAAATGTCCGGCAAGCGTTGATATGTTACTTCCTTCAGACCCAACGCTGTTTAAAATTATTGGATTACAAGGGAGTTCATTTTATATAATATACTTACCAAGGTAAATATACATGGGAAATTGGCAACAATGATTATGGGGCTTTAGAAACGGAGTTTGTCTACTGTTTGGCAATATTCGTACTCGTTTAACCCTTACGAAGGGAAGTAGTCGTTTTTTGGGGTTCATCAGTGTTGCCATGGGGATCATCCATGTTGCCATGGAGATAAGAAACTCTACAGTTCATGTGTTGTCTCTTTGGGATTACAGACAACTTATTTTGAGTTATGAAAGAGGCTGTCAACAATAATAAACTTTTCCATACTTCTTGTTTTTTCATAAAAATGAATATCTATTTGGGAATTGGGGAAAGTAGATGGCTTCTTGATGTTTTATAAACTGCTCTCAAAGCCTTCCATTGTGCTAGGTCTGATCTCTCTTTTATTTTGAAGTTGTAAGTGAATCCATCTGGTGGGATATGATAGGTCTACAAACAAGTACCCAGAGAGTTTCATTGTTACAAATTGTTATCTAAAGATCCAACTATTTAAGTACAAGGGAGAGTAGATTTTCAGTATATGTTTTCAAGTTCCTTAAAACTTCAAAGGCAATAGCTTGCCCCTCAACATATGACAAATTCAATTTAATAATACCACAAAGCTGTTTTCTGTTTTGGAAAAAAAATGGAAAAAAAAGAATATATGTCTGGCCATCTGCAATATTTTTTTGACACGGTCAATTAAAAACAAAAAATGAAAAATAAAACAGCTAGGTGTCATTTCATTTTGTGAAAAACTGTTTGCCATAAATGGTATAAATAGAGTATACATTAATATTCCATCCCCATATTTTCAATTATTTAAATAATGCTGGCAACTAATGATTAATTAGCAATAGTGTTACATAAGAGTTATTCTTGAGTCCCTTTTTGCAATGACCTAATTTCCTGTTTTTCCCTTTTCTTGATAGCTCCCTAATGCTTGGAATTTGGCCCCTCCTCATAAACCATTTTATGTTTCTGCTTAGCTTAATCAATTTCCTGTGATGGATTTAGGAGAGCTTGTTGGAGAAGTGTTGTTGGAGAAGTGTTGTTGGGAAAGTGTTGTCTGTTGTGGAGAAGTGTTGTTGGGGACGTGTTGTTGGGGAGGTGTTGTTGGAGCTCTAAGTGTTGTTGTGCAGGTATTGTTGGGGAAGTGTTGTCGAGAAGTGTTGTGGAGAAGTATTGTTTGGGAAGTGTTATTTGGAGAAGTGTTATGGAGAAGTATTGTTGGGGAAGTGTTACTGAAGAAGTGTTGTTGGAGAAGTGTTGTTGGGGAAGTGTTGTTGGAGAAGTGTTGTTGGGGAAGTAGTTGTTGGGGAAGTGTTGTGGAGAAGTGTTGTTGGAGAAGTGTTGTTGGGGAAGAGTGGTGGAAAAGTGTTGTTGGAGAAGTGTTATGGAGAAGTGTTATGGAGAAGTGTTGTTGGAGAAGTGTTGTTGAGAAGTGTTGTTGGAGCTCTAAGTATTGTTAGGGAGGTGTTGTTTGGGGAAGTGTTGTGGAGAATATTGTTGGGGAAGTGTTATTGGAGAATTGTTGTAGGAGAAGTGTTGTGGAGAAGTATTGTTGGGAAAGTGTTATTGGAGAAGTGTTATGGAAAGTATTGTCGGGGAAGTGTTATTGGAGAAGTGTTGTTGAAGAAATGTTGTTGGAGAAGTGTTGTTGGAGAAGTGTTGTGGAGAAATGTTGGGGAAGTGTTGTTGG
>KN895878.1:2240-13854 GCA_000934455.1 Apostichopus parvimensis
TCTCCTGCATATCACAGGATCTGCACAAACTTGGGAGTCATGCGAACCATGTGCTCCTCCCCTGCTCCGTCATCCCTGTTTTCAACGAATGAACATTCACTTTCCTGAGGAGATGACGCCATCCTCAAGTCCGTCTTAAAGGAGATTTAGCATATTTACAAGCTGAATATCTTCACAAATGCAATAGCTATATATATTACTAGCAATGCTTCTATTTTCTTGGATTATGACATATCAAGACTATAATTCTGCTTATAAAGTCATATCTTATAATCTGAATTAATACCCAGATTACATAAATAATGAAGCCATCAATATTTGTGACAGTAGGCAGGTATGATGACTGAGACATCCGGGACCAAAAAATAATCAAACGGAAGACAAAGCAAACAGGTTATCGATAACCGATAATCGATAACCGATTAAAAGGCTAAAAGATGTATCCGGTAAGCCGGTTTACAATAAGACGAACTATACAAGCCTGACAGTATAACTTGCACCAGTTTACACTGCTTTTAAAGAGAGAGAGAGAGTAATATTTACTTCTTTTTTTTTACTACTTGAGGTAAGTACCCCCTCGCCCCCTCACACTTCCCCCTCTCGTAATGCGGACGCCCACGGGTGATGAGGTGTACTAAAACTGACGTTAAGTGCGGACGGCTCTGGCAAGAAGAATGGGTGTGATGATGACACGTTTGCCTGGTTATTCTTTGAATGCTCATCTAAAAGAGAAAACATTATATAAACCAATGTTCATCCACGATCATCACATGGATGTGGTCTCCAATGAAACTGTATATTGTCTTCCGAACTCTTGGCAATTACTTATCTGAACTGAAATAAACTAAACTCTATTACAGAAGTAAACTATAATCTAACATGAAACGTAAATGTATATAAGACGAATTTGTAGAACCCCCCCCCCCAAAAAAAAAACACACTGAGGCCTAAGGACTCTTTAATTTTACCTTCATTTGGTGATAAAGAGGACTTTTGTCTTAGTTTTCAAATCGTAATCTGCGTTATCTGCGTATATACGCTACCGTACTTTACTAAACATATAAGTAAACAAACTGACTATCAAGTGTTGTGTCAATTCAATATATATTTTCCGGGGGACCTCTTATCATCTCTATTTTCTTTTGGTCTGCTGCTTTTTATGGTGTAGGATGTCCTCTCTAAACATCAGAAAGAGACAGGGACGTGTTTTAATTGCCAATGTAAATGTTACAAAGAGAGAGAAAAAAAAGGCGCAACGTTTGAGATCGTATTACGCGTAGATTGATCTCATGGAACTTATCACCCGGTGAATTTGGTCCTTGGATTTTTATTACTAATTGAGAGAATTAAAGTTGACGTTGGTTGAAGCGATGTCCTCATATTGACCTTGGTCTTGGGTCAAGAGAGAATTTCGATTCATTAAGGTTTGGTCATTGTGTATATAGTTTTACCGTATTGATCCTTCTTGTTCAAATTGTCGAAGATTGATTTTAATTGTAATCCCAATAAACAGGTAATTGCCTAATCAATCAAATATTTGTGAAACGTATGTGGCTTGATTTGATACGTCAAGTGTACCGTATGGCTCGGACACGGATGTCATATCTGCACATGTCAATTTTCTCGTTTAAAATTAAAGGGATATTTTGGTGGTTGAAATTAATAGCAAAATGTATTTTGGATAATTAGGTCGAAACCACATCTTTAAATGAATTTTAAATCGCGAAGATGTTTTTCAAATTTGATGACGTTTTGTAATTGCATCTGGCAACAACAGAGTGAATGATGTCATCAGGGCAAATTGAGTTGAAACTGTCTTTGGATTTATCTTTATAATACTGCAAGCATTCATCCACAGATGAAAAATAATATTTCTACATGAGAAATACATTTTGATTAAATGCTAAATACAGCAAACTTTTAAATATAAAGAAACATTTCAAATGTATCGAGTTTCATGGATAAATGTTTAAAATCAACAAGAAGAGCTTAAACAGAGAAATTCAAATTTCTGAAGAAATATCTGACTTAGAGAACATAACAAACCACCTACTGTGATCCAATTCCTGGAGTATGTAGAGGAACGTTTAGAAAGTTGAATGAATCATATCTTGATTTTGGGACAAGATAACGAATTGAAGTCTCCTATACTAACAGTGTTGAACTAATTTACCTTCAATATATTGTCCAGGGTCGGATTAAGCCAGTGCGAGGCCAGTAGCGTTTCAGCTAAGGCACGTTCCATTTTCGTTTTCATCTTTGTGCTTCTGGCAGTTTCAAATATTTATGCGTCTTATATTATGTATCGTATTAATACCACACTCCCATTAACTACTTTGTTAATTATAATAACCCCACTACTGAAGGAGATAATAGGCTAAAATCGCTAACCTTAAAACACCCAGTCGTTCATAAAAGTTGAAGGCAGTATAGTACCATAGTAATAGAGCAAGTGTAAAGTAACTGAATCGGAATTGAAAGTTTGCAAGCATTTAGGCCCTCAAATATGCGGGGCGCGTAGCATATATGCTACTTTAGCTACTATAGGTTAACCCGGCACTGTATATGTTAATTATTTAAAAGGGCACATATCACAGGATTTGCACAAACTTGGGAGGCACGCGAACCATGTGCGCCTCCCCGGTTCCGTCATCCGCCCTGTTTTCAACGAATGAACATTCACTTACCTGAGGAGGTGACGTCATCCTCAAGTCCGCCTTAGAGAAGATTTAGCATATTTACAAGCTGAATATCTTGAAAACTGCAATAGCTATATATATTACTGGCATTTAAATGCTTCTATTTTCTTGGATGATTATGACATATCAAGACTATACTTCTGCTTAAAGTCATCTCTTATAATCTGAATTGATACCAGATTACATAAATAAGGAAGCCATCAATATTTTTCTGCTTCTCCCAAGAATCACACACCATACTTGACAAATGCTATGTACGAAATCCAGCTTTTTCTTTCGTCCAACACAAAACCCACCCCCCCCCCCTCCAAAAAAAAAATAGCCCGTGTATGTATAGCAGCGAAATTCGATGGCAGAAAACGCATTCAGGTATTTGAAAACTAATACTGTTCAAAATAATCATGACATCATAGTTTTCTTCTTCTATTTCGAAGCAAAATAGGTGTAAATCTTACGAAAATGGAATATAATTATAAGAACTGCACCTATAGCTCTATAAGTTATACTACCGTATATCTTTGTAATTAAGATAACTTCTATACTTTCAGACCAAGTATATAATGCTGATATTATTCCCCTGCAGTATACATCGTATAAGCCAAACTCTATTTCCTATATAGACGTCTGGTATACACAGACTACAGGTTAATTGGTTATCTCGGTTTATTGCGCATCTGTTGTAATTTGATCAGATCAAAAATAGAAAAGAAACAAACGAGGAAACTATTTAACGTCATTAAGTTTCCCTTAACGAAAAAATTCCATTGCTCAGTGTTATGAGCGATGATTCTCCTATAGCCCGTCCATCCATGCGCACTCATGTGCTGAGTATATATCTTCCTATATAGTATTTCGCTTGCTTTACATCTACCGCAAAACGTATTAAGTTTCATATTTGCACGGGGACCAGGTGTTGACACGCTCAGTGAAGTAACTTACGTGCGTGTATGCAACACGAGAATGTCTTAAACTTATAGAAACTGATGATGTAATTGTCTCTTTTCAAAGAACGTTATTTTGTACATCAGTTTTGTAAGTTCAGTGTTTTGTACGCTTTTGTTGTTGTTGATGTAACACATGAAGAGTTTGCATTACTGACAGATCGAACTATAGTCTGTTTATTTTAAGCGATGTTATATGGGAACTATATTTATTACTTACCGGTACTTATATAGTGACCTTGAACACGACTCGGTATATTAAACAGAAAGTCACGCTGTAGATGGACGGCTTTGGAATTCCTATATATTTATATACGATAGCACGGGGAAGAAGACGAAGAAGAAGAAGTATGTGTGATGTCACTTGTTGGCATCCTTAAGTTATTGTCACAGTAAGACAAAAGCACGAGAAAAATTTACTACCAACAAGGCAGCTATAATTTGTGATCAGAAGCCCGCTGGGTTATAAATGAATACGTCACGCCGTGGAGATTAGTATACAACGAGCATTTCCTCGTTATCTCGCTCTCTCTTGCAAATCTTTATCAAGGAAACATGGATTTTATTGGTTTTTTCGAGTGGATCTTACTCTTGTTTTTATCATTTCTCTGTTTGTCAAGGTAAGTTCCCCCTTTTTTTTTAAATTCTTTTATATATTTATTTTTCTTCAAAGGAGTTTCGATTTGTAATTGGTCTTTTCTTCTTCTGTTTTCAAAGCTGGATATAAAGTTATATCAATTATTCAAACTTTTTACCGATCTGATTTAGTTCGGTAAGATGTCTTTTTCACGTGTAACAATGAATGAATTAATTCCTGGATTAACCGGATTATCGACATTACTTCGACTTAATCCAATTCGAACTAAACTAACGCTGCCGAACTGTACCAGATCTTAAAAGATATATACTAACAAAATGAGTTTCACATCGCAGAACAAAAACCTGACAGAAAGATAATTTTTTCCCCTTCAAAAACGTTTCAATTTGACAACTTCTCTCTATAGAGTAAACCATATTGAACGTGGTCAACACAGTATATGGTATGGTTTTTTCCTTTTGTTGCAATTTAAGTAAAGGAATACATTACAAAACAATTTCACATATTACTTGTGTATTACAACTAATGGTCTATTTTAATGAGAGATTGTTTTCTGCACATTACCTTAATTAAAAGATCTATCGAGGTACGTTTTAATTTTAGCACTGTTCTCGCGACATCGGAATATATGGAAGTTATGCATTCGCGGTGAAGTTTTTGTATTAATTTTTTATATGAGCCATCCATTTCTTACTAATCGGCTCGTTAATACTGACAGAAGGATAAACAATATTTTTTAATGAAAAATATTCTTTTTATGTATCATTAAGAAACTCGAACTCGGTAATAAAAAGCTCCATCAATATAACGGACACATTCTCCAGTTCTGAGCAGCAGTCTATTGATTTTAAGTTTGTCTTCTTTCTTAATTCATCAGCACGTCAATTAAATTGACCAAAACTTTAGAGTTGTAAATGAAGCTAAATTCCCGCGGGAAAGGTTGATTAATCCTTGATGTCTGATACATTTGTAATGTTTGTTTATCTGTCTTTGCAATGTCGTCTGTATTTAGAATTTCATCAAAATGTTACTCTTTGGTAGAAATATTGTTTTCTCTGTGGCTG
This sequence comes from Apostichopus parvimensis, assembly GCA_000934455.1. Lineage (NCBI taxonomy): Eukaryota > Metazoa > Echinodermata > Holothuroidea > Aspidochirotida > Stichopodidae > Apostichopus > Apostichopus parvimensis. Next base: position 7,543 of record KN895878.1, read on the forward strand.
TTTACACATTATTATGCACATTATTCGTAGGCTATGAGTAAATTAACTCACAGCGAATATTATGAACCGTAAAATATTTAAACATGTATTCCCACTTACCACCTAAAATTCTTACCAAGCGAAACACAGTTTTTTGGCAAATGTAAGTGGAAATTGATATGAACTACATTAATGGTATAGTGTCAATTGGGAGCGTTGTGGTCATCTGGTTAAGGCAATTGCCTGGCGATCTAAGGATTGCAAGTTCGAGTCCTGAAGGTAAATATACGTTGTTTCGTTTGGCAAGTCATTTAATCTCCATTGCCTCTCTTCATCCAGGTGCATAAATGGCGACTTGCAAAGTTACTTGTAAATATACTTGCGTGAGCCGGTATGTGACTGAACCCTATGGGAAGCCCCCCAAGGGACACGTAGATGTGGTGCGCTGTAGTGCCCCAGGAGGGATTGTTTGAATTGTGCACACTTTGGTGTGTGGGTGTAACAAGTTACCAATGACTACGGGTGTTGTTGTAAAGTCATGTGAGAGCGCCTTGGCTTGAACACGACTGCAAACCTTCAACTTATTAATGGTAAACACTCGATGAAAAAGCTGATAATATTTGAAAATTTCGTGGAAAATCGACCAGTTACGTAAAAAAGGACTGGCAAATGATTCAGAAAAAAAGGTATTTCTCTCGCCAAGTTACTCAAAAGGTAGCCTTCAGGTGTCTAGCTTCAAAATGTCAATATCCTCCAGCGCTATATGATCAATTGGATAAAGGTAGTAGCATAAGAAACATTGAATCCTAGGATATTATCGGAAATTCTGATCTGAAAAATGAGCGTGATATATGTATACCTGTGGCCTGCTAGAAATCGATACCAAACCTTATAGCTTTGGTTTGACCTTTTGGGTGATATTGCTAAGGTCTGTAATGCAATTGGTGTATTAAGTCCTATCATGGACGTAGCTAGCGGGGGGCAACGGGAGAGATCTCCCCCTCCCCCTCCTTGAGTACCCCGAAAAGTAAAGTTTAAAAATTAAGCCCTCTTTTCAGGTTGAAGGAAGCTATGCGACCCTTTCAATCTTTCTCCGTAAAGTTCGTCTACGTAAAACAATACTTTTATTATTGTTTATTTCCTGCATCGTGGGGGGCATTTTGGGCAAAATTGTTCTTAGTACATAAAGGCGCTCCGTTTAGTTTAATAAAACTCCCTTTGTGAGAACAGCCCCTTTTAAAATTATGCTCCCCATTTCAAATTTCTTGCTATGTCCCTGGGTCCTATATAGTAAAACTTCCTTGATTATAACATAATGATTGAGATTCAATATGCACAAAATGAGTCATTAATAAACTAAAACTTGATTGGGAAGTTACCAAGATATTGCAAAGCAATGTCATTGCTCATCTCTCGCCCCCCATCCCCATCCCCCTTTTTCTCTCCCTACCCCAACCCTTATTGACACCACAACCAAACACGATCAGTAGTTCAAAAAGATGATAGCCATTAACATGCAGGATATTCCCGCTCTTGTATTTTTATTGACTCTTGGTCATCATGTCTCTGTGCTTGTCACGTGACGTATGAACTGAATTCAATAATTCAAATTTGATATATATACCCGGACAGGTTTGGTTGTTTTGCTAAGGTACCCCCTCAGTTGTCAAGGATGAACGCTTGGCCACAGAAGATAAGGGGTGGTGAAGGTCCCCGATGCCCTAGGACGGTTGAGAAAGGTGTAGAGGTCGAGATAGGTGTAGGGGTTGAGGAAGGTGTAGGAGTTGTGGAAGGAATAGGGGTGGGGGTTGGGGTAGGATGTACCCAGCAGACCGAGAAAGAAGAAGAAGAAGGACAAGAAGGGGTGGGGGAGAAGCAACAATGGGCCTACTGTCTTACTGATGGGATAGTATAGTTAGTTTGAACACTTGTGATATCCAAATTTGTTGGATAATGTACCAAATTGTTTCTTAAACCTAATTGCACAAAGGCGACCCGCTTGGACATTTAGAGACGGAAATGGACCTCAAAACGAGGGTCAGGCGGAATGGCCAAAACACGAGTGTGCCGGTCTGCTATTAGGGGGAAATGGTGGGAGGGGTGGGTCTATATAAATGTACTTGTTGCTCACCCCACCCCACCCCCTTCCTCCGTATGGGGATACACATCTCAATGGCCCCTTCAACATCGTGGCGAAGAACATGATGAAGTAAAATAAAATGGTCTAGAAAAATAGGATATGAAACAGAACTAGAAACGAAGAAAAAATACACACATACACGCACATACACACACATGCGTGTTGTCTTGTGAATTGTCATGTTATAGCCTCATACCGTTAATGATATTGTCATGCATGCTCATAAAACGTGGTTTTGTGTTAAGTTTGGCGAACCTTGATGTATTTCGATGAGTTGCTCATAATTTATGAACGAATTTTGGGCGCCTCTAAGAGGAAACGATGCGAATGTAAATGAGAACTGACATCAGAAATATCTTTAGGTTATAAGGCATGCATACATCTTACGATTCCATGTTACCATTTACAGATAGATGGAATATGCTAGGCATATATGTTTATACATGCATATTAAGACATACAATTAACGTTTATGGGTCTTTGAGCTGTATTCTATATGTTAATGAAGACATGATTTCACGCCGTTTCTCTTGAAAAGGAAATGAAATAAACAGCATAGTGGTGTTCCCTTGGTTTATCTTGAGCCTCTTTATAGTACACGGTTGATGCTTGCTTGAATTTGCCAATTTTTTTTTTAAATCAATAGAAAAGGAAGATGAAAGGAGCAAGGAAAAAATATTTTAAAATAATAGTGAAAGGCGGGCTGCCGTTAGTTCGTTATTTTACGAGGACATAAATCATTCAAGTTTTGTCATTCTGGATAAGTCTATGGCAATAAATTATTACACACTAAGGACTCTGTCATATCATTCTGATGGGACCGAATGATATGAACAGCCTGTCTCGTTCTCTAGAATGGATATTTTTTTTATTCAAGCGCAAATGTATCGACAAAGAGCTGCATGGTATATGATATAACGCAGTATACTAATCCCCATAAAACCCTCATCGACTGACTTGCAGGCAGGCATATAAGAACATTACAAAAATAAAATAAAATAATGAAGTCCATTCGAATCTCCTGTTTATGGTCTCTCTGGATCGAAGTGCAGGAAGTGAACTTGAATGGATAGGTTCAAGAGCATATTTATTTCATACTGATGAAAAAAAATACATTCCAAGCAAGATTCTAGTGATATTTTGCATCCAATTCCCTACGAAATCCTTTTAAAGATATTGATATTATGGAAATTGTCACAGTTTGTAATATCAACCGGAAGCAAGCTTGTGTGATATGATAAGTTGTACATTGATTTCATATGCTTTAGTGATTCACTGTATTGGCTTGATCTTGGATTTGATATATGTTTCCCACTCAACGTAAAGTGGATGTGAAATTAGTTAACCAGATTTCAATCAATATGGGTACATATGTATTCAAGAAAAGGCAACATCTCAAGTGTGTATACAATCTTCTCATGACTTAATACATTTCATTGAGACATTTATTTGTTATAAATATCTTTTAATGTGTTTTTTTTTTACATTTATGTTATTGATTATTACAAATGCGATATATCGTACATTTTCTCATATATAGTAGAAATGACAGAAATGATGTAATTTTAACATTTCATATTTTGCCAAATTTAGGAATTGTCCAGAGGGCTGGGGGGGGGGGCATGGGCTAGTTTCGCCACTGAATATGGAGTTAGACGTGGAGGTTTCTTAGTATTGATACCCTAAGTAAACCCTATAGATACCCTAAGTACCCGTAAACCCTTCTTTACAATATAACGTTAACATTGTTGTGGCTGTATACGGAACACCATTACACAAGTCACATTTACATTACACAGGAAAGCACAGTGGTCTCACCGTTAACTAAGTACCCTACTGCGTGCGTGCCTTGGGAAGAATTTGGTATGTGCATTCATCTTTTCTTCATATAGGACACTTTCACTTCATTTCATTTATTTGTTTTATCACAACAAAATATCAACATCATGGCAAATAATTTAATCTTCAAAAATACAAATAAAAACAACATGTTGCGAAAGGAAATACTCTTATAGAAACCCTTTCTGGAATTGAAAGCAAGAGCACTCTCATAGAGAACAGACAAAAGTAATACACAGATAGCAACATGAATTAAAGTAACACCCCCTCCCCTACCACACACTCCTGCCACAACCCTACCTCCCACCACACCTACAACTTTAACCGTTTCTAATAAAATGTCTTAAGAAGCCTATCCTCAGAGACGCAAGTGACGGACTTAATTGATAATAATGAGGAAGTGCGTTCCAAATCCTAATAGATCGATATTTGAGACTTCTGTAATAAGCATCTTTGTCAACGGAAACAGTATAAAGTTAGCTAGATTGTCTATATATAGTATGGTAGTTACGAGCAAATTTGTCGACTGTGTAAAAGGAAGAAAAAGAACTTGGAAGCAGCTTGCTCAACCAATGAACAGTAAATGTAACTAGACTCATAGAAATTAGGTCATGCAAATCAAATACGTTATAGGAAGCATACAGACGACTGGTTTCGTCTCGTGGTACAGAGCATGTAATGTGTCTAATACCCCTTTTCTGCCAAAAATAAATAAATAACCATTTTCTTTAGAACAGCTTTGGTAGTACCGGACCCGATGCTACATCAATGTGAAAGGTGAGGTGCGATTAGGCTTAGATAAATTAACCTCATAGCCCTTTGAGGCAGAGTAAACTTTTAAATTTAGATAGGATGCCTATACTCCTCTATAGAAATTTGCCCTGATACATACTTAACATGATCTCCACACCAGAGGTTATCATCAATATAAACTATAAGAATTTGGTTCGATGAATAACCAACATATATATCCATGAGGAACTCCACATGTTAAATTAAGAGATTTAGAACATTATCAAAATTATTAAAAGACGTACATTTTTGACGTGAATTGTCAGGATGAGGGGACATTCACCCATTCTTTAAGGAATCAATTAATTGTTTTCCAGGTTTCTTCCGCTATCGTTTCTACAATCAGTGAATTTATTTTACGTATACAATGCTTTTTTTTTACAACTCGAGTAATATGGTTAAGCTTGTTTCTATACTGTCGATAATTGGACCCATTTTCTGGAGTTGGGGTTTCAAGAACTTTTGGTACAATGTTTCTTTACTTCTAGTCGGTTTTATAAAACCAGAAGTGATCCATGGGGCACTGTGTTGTTTTCCTTTGATTTCTTTATTCCCACAAATGGGAAGCAGGCATCATACGTATTCTTGAATGTGTCTTGAAATTTGTCAAAGGTCACATTGGCATCATTTTCGTCAAGAACATGATTCCAATATCATATTAGAATATCATACGTACAAATGTAATTATATTACTGGTAGGGAAACTTTGGATCAACCTATCCTGGTCCTCATGCATATTCATTCCTATGCTAGTGTTTACAAAAATGGGAAGACAAACGCTGATGTCAAAGAACGGGATAGGCGCCGATTAAACTTCGACTTCATTATGGAAGGCAACCTAAGTTATAGGATGTTGTCAATCATTGAAGTTGAGCATTCAGTAACACGTGTATGTCCAGCAATATTGGGGCGAAACCCACATTAGAACACGATAGTTAGGAAGTCTGAAGATCGATTGCTAAGAAGACTAATTTTATAATCCCCTAGAATAAAACAGTACTTCTTTTTGTTTCAAATTTTCCAAAATGTGTTTCATAAAAATAATCATAAAATGCTGACATGTTAGTGCTATTGGAGGTCGGTATACAACACCAACAACTACTGTCGTACAACCATGCGAAATACGAAGTTCAAATAAATAAACTTTCAGTATTATTATTGAAAATTGATAGATCAGTGCGTTCAACATGCTTATAGTCTTGTCGAACAAAAAACACTTGGCTGCAAATGTTTTCAAATCGTGATTTACACAAGAATCTGTATAATGATAAATAAGCCTATGTGTATATGCTGACTATCTCGTATACATATTGTATATTTAACATATATCTGGTTGTCAATGAAACGTACAATCTCATGCACGGATGTTTAGATGCTTTCCACTGCGTAAAAAAGTGATTTGACATATCGACTGTTTCCTTCTGCTGATATATATACTAATCTTAAGTGACGACAGGTGTCTTGTGAAACGGAAACTAATTTCGGATGCTCTTTGCACATGAATGAATACGTTTCGTAGGCATAGGTTATGCACCATCACCACTTATCAGACGATATGTATA
>KN895899.1:1948-12864 GCA_000934455.1 Apostichopus parvimensis
TGACCCTATTCATATCTACATAGCGACTGGGTAGTGTGCTTCAGGAGTGGATGACCCAATTCATATCTATATAGTGATGAGTGGATGACCCTATTGATATCTACATAGTGACTGGGTAGTAAGCTTTAGGAGTGGATGACCCAATTCATATCTATATAGTGATGAGTGGATGACCCTATTCATATCTACATAGTGACTGGGTAGTATGCTAATTACATTCTAAATGCAAACGTCTGTCAGTTTTGTAGCAAGCACTATTCCAAATTCATAATTGTTTGAGAAACCTAATTAACATATACGAACAGCAATTCGTTACAATTTTTAAAGCTGGCATATTCTAGTAACTTACTAAATAATAATTACTGACTTGAGATTTACAGAGAATGACTGTATTTTATGCAATGGTGATGAATGTTAACATCAACTTGCATTGCTTTTAAATATGAATATATTTTGCAGATTCAGAATAGAACACTCGGTGAAAACTGGCAGTCGTCTGCTTGGTAAACCACAACAGCTGTAATAGTGAATACACCATTGTAGCACTGAACAATATACTTATGGTCCACTAAAGTACTTGATACCTGACAACCACCTGTTCTGCTGGCTAACATTAAATATGGTAACAAATCTGTGGAACTAAATTACCATAGTAACAACGGCATAGTTACCTGTGTCAAGACCGGTCGCACATCTCTGACATCTTGCTTGTTCATGATACAAGACTGGAGTTGGTTGGAAACTGGATAACCTGGCAACTTAACTGGCACGTTATAGTCGAATGTCCTTAAGGAAAACAGGGGTACAGGTAAGAAGAGAAATGGTTATTATGAACTTTCAAAACTTGGAATATACACCATTACTTAAGAAATATGCTAGATGCAATAAACAGGGTCACCTCCATCTGAATTTGTGCTTCTTAATTATATATTTGCAGCTGTCAAAATATTTCTATAGTTTGATACCTGTAAGCATCTTCATCTTGTACTATGTGGTAACTATGTGGTAACCATGTGGTATTATGTGGTACCATGTGGTACCTATGTGGTACCCATATGAAACTTCCAAAAATGAGTATAAAATACAAATACATGAGGATGAGTACAATTCAGACTCACTACAAAATCTGCGATATATGCTCTATGCAGATTTTCTTTATTTGTTAAAGTTTTTATTATATTCTTTTATTCCTCAACAAAGGAAAAACTTGGCTGATCTCTCTGAATCTTACTACCAAATATACGGTATCTTTACGGAAAACACTAAAAAAAAGTAGTGTTGCATAGTCACAACATATACAACAGTAAAACCATACAGTAAGATAGTGTTTAATTACAAGCAATGTCAATTTATTAATAAAGTAAATAGTTTGACACATTCAAAAAGAGTGATACAGATAATCCTCTGACCTGGTTGGTTTTACACCAGGGTACGACATAACCTGTCCGTCGGCTTTCTTTGTGACGCTGTCCTTCCAACGTTCTAGTCGGTGCCTCTTGGTATCGGTGCCATCTGTAACCGGCTCCACAGTGTCAAGTATGGCACTCACACCAGCATCAAGAACAGCCACTGGTATCTCTCGAACTATTTCAAAATCGTTGAACTGAAACATGGTTGTCACTGCAGTCCTTCCAATGTACCTGACGAGAAAAGAAGGTTAAAAGTTACTTCCAGATTAATGACCAGTACTGAATAAGTATCAAATGAGGAAATTATTAGCTCTCTTGTAATATTCAGTTTATCTTGGAGGTGTTTCTTCCAACAGTCCTTCAATAAAACAGGGTCAAACAACGACAACAACACCCCGAGAGCAAGGTTGAAAGTGGTACAATGAATATGCAAGAACATTGTGAAAACTATTAACATTTTGCTGGAAAGGAAATCAAACCTGAAGACATCTTCAGTATTCAAGATACAGTACGAAAGGAACAACATTTAATACAGGGTTTAAACCGTAACAAATTTGAAAAGAAACCATAAAAATATACTTGAACCATTTGTTTGTTCAATCAAGTACAATGGCAGTAATTACCAGGGCTTTATCTTACCAAATAACAAAGATGTCTAAAAACACAGTCATATCAAACATGAAAATGGGACTGAGCACCAATTGTTGTGTTTACCTTGTAAAGTCTCAGGATTATCCAAATAATCCAGGATCAATATAGTAGAGCTCTGGATAATCAATGTTCATCCCGTATAGTGCAGGTTCTACTGGATATAGTATAATCCATGTAACCATAGCGATGGGGATATATGTTTACAAAGGTAAATAAAGAGAACGGGCTTTAATACCTTGGACAGAAAGTAACATAAACCGAGACAGATGCAGCAGGAGGGATAGTAAATGGTGGATGGAGCATGGAAGAGCTGTCAGAAGATACCTTAAGGGTGGTGACACCAGCACAACACGACACTTTGATTGCTTTGACCAACCTTGACTCATGCTCCAAGGTATTTCTGAAAGACAATTTGCAGAGCATCGAATTGACCTTCCACACAACAGTTTATGAAAAAGAGGTATGAAACTGGTACTTGTAAACATTGAAGATTGGAGGGACGAATCACACGTTCAAGACATTAAAAAAGGTGATAAAAATAGCGACTCATAACTGGATATTAATACCAAATGACTGCAGAACTCTGAAAAACTCACTTGATAATGAGAGTCATTTGTAACTTTTCATCCAGCAGGACATCAAAGGCTTCTGTGAATTCTGTGATGATAACACCACATTTATTTCTGAATAGTTCTTCTTTCCACTTGACCTGAGGTTGCTGGTCAATATCTTCCACATTTGTTTTGCTGTTATAACATGAAAACAGGTATTTAATATCAACAACTCTTTGTCTTAGCAAGTTTACTGATCACTTATTAGTTTGACAATTTTGCATTATTTTATTAACAACTTTACATGAGTTTGTGACTTTCACGACAGAGAAAAGCAGACTGTGAATTGTTGAAGCACCACCCATAGCTATGTGTAAGTTGGGGAGAGGCAAACTGGAAATTTTAAATTTTGCACTCTCTTGCAGTAAGATAATGCACATATAGATATTTGTCCGAGAGTTGTTCTTCCCAAACATCTAACAATGACCTCGCCCCTCACTTTTTCTGCCGCTGACAAATGACCTCACTTTCTCTGCCACTGACCAATGACCTCCCTCCTCACTTCCCTCCATCCTCACTGATATAAAGCATCCTACTTCATCTTTGCCTTTCTTTGCCACTTTCAGGTTATACGATGCAACAAGCACTCATGTGACAAAAACTAAAGTGAGGTTGGGAAAAAAAAGAGCGGGAGACATTTAATCTGTACTCCCTTATCACAAAACCCTAAGAATAAAAATACCAAAGCTACAAAAGTAGTCAAAATTCCTGTCTTATTTTGTAACTTTTTTTTCTTAATGTTAATTCTAACATTTTGTAACTTTTGTAACAAACTGCAAATATGAACTTTTGCTTGGTAAACAAATCTTTGTTTCATAAGGTCTTGAAAATAATGAACGTTAAACAGAGCAGCATTGTCTAAAAGTATCTTCTACACCGCCTCACCTCTCTATTGGTCTGCTCTTCTTGTGGACTTTTACACCTCTCCACTTGCCACGATTCTGATCGGACTCGATCGCGACCCCCGTAAGCCGATCACCTTTCTCGGGCTTGAATCCATCACACGATGCAAAGTTAAAGTAGATTGTACCATCAACATATCCATACCCAGGATAAGCATGTGTGAGCACTCCAGAGAAATGCTTTTCTCGTAAGGGTGTAATTGCCTTGGCGACAGTTTTGCCAGTAGAAACACTTTGAACGACCTTAACTTTCACCCAGTCACCTCTATAGGCTTTAAAATCATAGGGAAGAGCATCTTTGGTAAACGGGATTTCCTCGTTTATGGTCCCTGTTCGCTTGTCCCAGGTTGTGATTTTACCGACAACAACTTCTTCCACCTCCTCTTTGATCTCACCCTTGGAATCGAACCAGTCAGTGACAATTGAAACAGAGACTGCCTCTTTCGTACCGAGGCCATTTTCCCCGGTGCTTTCAACAACCGCTTGAATGCTAGCTCCAACAACTGGGCAAGCCCTGTCTTGTAAAGATGACAAAGAGAAATAAATGTCTTCATCTATTAGCCCATAGTCACCAAAGACATGTGTAATGGTACCTTTGATGTGTTCTCTGTTTGGTTGGATCTTGTAACCATGGGACGGAGTGTTCTGGTTGGTATTGAGAGGGCCATCGATGGATGTGCCATAAGATCGTTCAGCTGTCGGGTATTGGGAAGATACATCTTCATTTTCCTTGTCATCTTCTTCTTCGTTGGCCCAAAGGTTGTTAATGAACTTAAACGCTGTGCTGAACATTATGATTAGGGGATCTGCACCTACTCATGAAACAAAAAATAAAACAGTAAATGAGAACCAGAAATGAAGAAAAGTCTACCTATAATAAATATGTATGAATCAGCCCCCCAAAAACATCAAATCATTCATTGGTTTGCACTGAACTACAGTCTAGGCTTTATGCATTACAAACTTGCATTAAAATTTGATACTTAAAGTGGTATTATCAATCCCTGAAAATTATATTGGTCATTAATGCCAATAAATGAAATACCAGGTCAGGGGCATCAATCATGGTGGGAGGGGGGACATGTTCCCACTTTCTGAAGGGTGGGGGACAATATCGTATCCCCCCTCCCCCAAGGTTAGTGAAGGACTCGTGTAGGTGCTTGGCCTATCAGGCTCATAATGACACATGTATCTCATAAAGGGAGTTCAAACATTGTGCTCTGAGACTAGTAGTTATAAATGTTTTATTTTCATCTGCTTAAACCCCCGATGAAAAATAGCACTTTTCAACTGGGTTGAAATAAGAATTACGAATTTCATTTATAGCGTAAGTTAAGTGAGGAACCACGCCCATACACCGCTGAGACTATCTGCTAAGCCACCAGATAATGAAAGCCTGCAGCATTTGCTAATCTCTTTTCCAGTATAAATGTTTTATATTTTATAGTAGGGGATCAGCTGCCCCCTGAGATTTCCACTTCCTCAATGAAAGTAGGCTTAAGATAATGTGAATGCCTGGACAGAATGAGCTATTTCAGTTAGTTTTAGCGAAATGTTCATATCATTTCTTAGGTTTAGTTTAACTGCTGCACAATGGCGGATGCTATGACAGTGCATTTGTTTTGGTTTTCACAAGTTCTGTTAGTTTCTGTTTTTCTCCTACCTCTCCTCTTCCCCTGTTGGTTTCTTTCTTTCTTCTCTCCATCCCTTGTCTACTAATCCCCTTACATCTATCTCTTTGTGTTCACTATGCTCATTAACCTGTCTGTATTCTGTGCGTGTTTTTGTCCCGTCTGTTATTGTTACTTGTCATTTAGCCTTTGAAGAAGATCCTGCTAGGATCGAAACGTCAGGCCAACTTACATTTACACATTCTCTTACACAGGCTCTCTAGTGGATAAGCAGTTTGCTAACAGTTTTATTTTATTTTAAATTCTATTAGAATCACAATAAATGTACATAGCTCATAAAATTTAACCTGCGTGAACAGTGTAGAAGTCTAATGTGAAAATACGGCTCATAAATATGTTTATTAAGTATTTATTACTATATGTTTTATGTAGGTCCTATCAGTTTCATTGTTAACCCCAATATGAGTGCCTCAATGTCTTAAGTAGGAATATCGAGGCAAAGTCCCCTACACAGCCCACCAACTCAGTTATTTTCCCCCCTCCCCAGTAGGTCTCTTTTTGGCATGTCAAACAAATAATGATAACACAAACTTGAAAACTTAATTTACACCTAAATTTCCCATATGGCATCCCCTCAGCATAGGCTTCGGCTACCATCAGTATGCACTAGCGTGTTTTATAGCTTCAATTACTTGCGTAAAACAATGAATAAAGCAACGCTTTATAAAGTAACCCAAGATCCTGTAATTCCCCTACAGAGTGATTTTACTGAATAATTGTTTTTCTAAATGACCTCTTTTTTTCTAATTTCAAACAATTGAGATCTCAAAATAAAGAATGTTTAGATGCAACTTACAAGGCCAATACCAGTTTTTGTAAGTTGTACCAGAGATTCTACCCAGGCTTCAGCCTTGAAATATTGAATGCTCGGTGCTATACACAATTTGTCCAGTGAATGCATCCAACTGCTTTAAAATGTACTTATGATACCATATGCATGCATGTTGTAGACATTTGTACCACAAAATGATTTTATTCTTGTGTGCAAAGTTTAAGAATGTTTCCGTTTTGGTTTAAGTTTGATTAATCATGATAAAGGCCCTAAGTTACACCAGGATGTTAAATAGATAAGTCTTTCTTAATTTAAGTACAATCACATGTCAGAGGTGAATTTTGTTAAAATATACATTTATGACAGATCAATTCAGGGACCAAACAGAAGCAAACTTGAAGAATCCTAGATGTGAGTCGGCCCCCTTGACCTCACTGGGGTACGCATCTGGACCCCATCCAATAAAGGCTTTGCGCCAAGGCGATCGCGGTTTGGCTACGCGCACGCTTCTTCAGTTTTACCCAAGTTAAGTCATTTATGCCCCATCCCCCCCCCCCATTTTTCGATTGGGATTGACGCCCCTGTACCAGGTGAATTATCTACGTTCGTCCGATCTTGAATTGAATTTCGTGCAAGTGGTACGCTAACCATCTGCTGTGCAGGCAGCTAAATTTCTGTCTCAACTTTTACTAACTTACCAGTTTTTTGTGCTCTGAAGAAGGGCTTTTCCGGATAACGAGATTGTCAATACCGCTGTTGCATATGATTAACTTCATCACATTAAAGAACAACACATTAACATATTGAGTGAGCCTTATAAGTTAGAATTTGTGTTTATTTCTTCAGCTCGTGCGCGATCACAGGGCAAATAGAAACTGTGGGAAGTCCCCAACAACGGGTTTGATACGGGAGCGTAGAAAGGACATATCGATAATATACAAACACGGTAAACCGCAGAAAAAAATAAAAACGGTAAAAATGTAATACTTGTTTGCAACACAATTTAACAGCCATCGCAAATTGATATTGCAGTTGGTCATTTTAAATATCAACTTCAGAAATCGGCAAAATGATATGAAATGCAGATTCACGCTCTTAATTGGTTCCATCTTTGCAAAACTAGCAACAATTTCAGTTCTGCATAATAAGTAACATCCTAGCATAGCCAAATGAAACGGAAACTTACCATCTCTGTATGATTCATCAATGCACGACAGTTTTTAATATCTCGTCAGAACGGTAAATTTCAATCTTTTATCGTTTTACCGATGTGTCTACGTTTTCAATATGATGGCTTAACTACGCTTCCGTAGTTTATATTTTATATTCGGGATATTACCACTGATCCGTACACTGTGGATATTACACTATACACAGTGTCTGCCATTGTTTATTCTAACAACCACTGAACTGGTCTGTATCAGTGTATGCATTTGCTGTATGCATATGTTTATGTTTTCAAGCAACTTCGCAGTAAGTTCATAGGCGTAGGAGGCGGGGGGAGGGGCTGGGGGGCTGCAGCTCCCCCAACCAAAATTTTTGGTGAAAATTCGGGCAATATTCTGAGAATTTTTCGGGCACCTACTAAAAGAAGAATAGTTTGCAGTGTGTTTTTCAAATTTTTTTGGTGAAAATTCGGGAATGTGCTGAGAATTTTTCGGGCACCTACTGAAAAATGAATAACTTGCAGTGTGTTTTTCACTTTTTTTGGTGAAATTTCGGACAATATGCTGAGAATTTTTTGGGCACCTACTGACAGAAGAATAATTTGCATTGTGTTTTTCACTTTTTTTGGTGAAAATTCGGGCAATATGCTGAGAATTTTTCGGGCACCTACTGAAAAAAAAATAACTTGCAGTGTGTTTTTCACATGTTTGGTGAAAATTCGGGCAATATGCTGAGAATTTTTCAGGCACCTACTGAAAGAAGAATAACTTGCAATGTGTTTTTCAATGGTTAAACTTATATTTTTATTATCATTATTGCTGTTACGAATTCCCCAATAATTATAACCAATATGGAAGGGTAATAACACGGAAAGTGATTGTATGTTACTTGCATGTGATGAAATAACCGATGAATGCTTATATTATATGCACATTAACATGTTGAACGCGCGCGGAGCGCGCGTGAAAATTTTGGTTATATTTTTCGGGCAAGTCGTTACAGCCCCCCAAATCATATTAGGCTCCTACGCCTATGAGTAAGTTGCATATAGGCCTAATAGTGTGCAATTAATCGAAAGCACGGTATTGGAGTAATGCAAACCTTCCTCAACATCACTTAACGGCATAGGCGTAGGTAGTGGGGGGGGGGGCTGGGGGGCTGCGGCCCCCAAGCCAAAATTTTTGTGAAAATTCGGGCAATATGCTGAGAATTTTTCGGGCACCTACTGAAAGAAGAATAATTTGCAGTGTGTTTTTCAATTTTTTTGGTGAAAATTCGGGAATATGCTGAGAATTTTTCGGGCACCTACTGAAAGAAGAATAATTTGCAATGTGTTTTTCAATGGTTAAACTTATATTATTATTATCATTATTGTTGTAACAACTTCCCCAATAATTATAACCAATAAGGAAGGGTAATAACACGGAAAATGATTGTATGTTATTGGCATGCGATGTAATAACCGATGAATGCCTATATGATATCCACATTAAGATGTTGAACGCGCCAAATTTAAGCGCGCGAAAAATTTTGGTTATATTTTTCGGGCAAGTCGTTACAGCCCCCCCCCCCCCCCAATCAAAATAGGCTCCTACGCCTATGCTTAACGGAGGACAGGAGCGCAAATACAATTTTTACATTTATTGGAGGGCTGAGATATCATGTTTTCCAGGGGAGGGATCTCCATTCCCCATGTGAGAATTTCTAATAAAATGGAGGATGATTAGATGCGAAATGTGCTATATTTTTCAACTTTGAAACAATGTACTGTGCACTATGATTTTTGTGTTTAATATTGTCTTCGAGTAGGGATGGTCGCCTTTGTTCTGGGTTGGGGGGGGGGGGTAATTTCCTACACGATTACGTGGCTGCGCCTCTGCTTGAGGATATTACTAACTGGTATTATTTGTAGGACTTCTTTACAACAATGGTTACTTTTACTCTGATGAATTGTTGGAGAGATGTCAGATTTGTACTCGTGCTCGTTCTGAGAAGGCAATTTTCATCTAGCCCTACCCCTGGCTTAAGTCAAAAAGCTACTCGTGTTGAGTTGAGTACCCACTCAGCTACAACTCTGGTACTTTCTACGGAGTCTTTGTGGTTATACTTCAGGTCGGTGGCTGGAATAAAGCAATGGTAACAAACAAAAAACACTGACTATGAAACTAATCAAAGCCACGAAGGACTCGTTTTGTTGCTCGGTATCCGAACCACAGACCCAAGAAAGTCATGGAACCGGTGCCAAAGTTCGCTATCATGATCATATAGTATCAGGGGCGGCGATTTGTTTCAAATATTGGGGGGGGGGGACAATTTTGCTTGGGTGCAGGCGAATTATTATCAAAGCGGAGCGCCACCATTGGTTGGCGCGCAGCGCACAAGAAAATTTCTGGTTTTGATAGCCCCCCAGATCACCGGAAATGGCACTTCTCGGGCTTGAAAATGACCAACCAGATGTACACTTTTGCCTGAGAACCAGTTTTTCCCAATAGTTTTTTTTCATTCATAACCTTTTTCAAGATTGTCACCAGTCACACATCATGTTCAACCTCATCGCATCTCCTGTGGATCATTGCTTTTGTGGGTAATTCTACGTATTGCCCCACAATACCCGTCAGCCCCACTTTTCAAGGTTTTAAGCCCATTATTTGTTCAGAATTTGAATAATAAATTCACTTTATATAAATTAACTTATATATGGTTGCTACAGCCCTATTTTCCTTTTTCATCGGCAAACCAAATTTCGTTACGAATGCGGTCCGTCTAGCTATTCATTTCGAAAAAAAAGTAAAACTACTTTCGGTCATATAATAGTAACAAATTGTGACACGGTTAGACAGGCGCCTTGCGAGGTATTTGCCAAGGGAGGGGCGAAGCTTGTAGGCAAACTATCTAAGCGTAGCGCCCCCATAAGTTGGCGCGAAGCGCAAAAGAAAAACTAAAAAGAAAAACTATGCCACCAAATATTGGGGGGGATATTAGATACTATATCCCCCCACCTAAAATATTGGGGGGCCTTTTCCCCCCCCCCCCCCCCCCCCCCCATGATCGCCGCCCATGTATAGTATCGTGGTTCGGCGCATCGAGAGCCCATGTATACCAGTCACACATGATGGTACATAATCTCGTTTAGACAATATTCACGGGAAAACTTCTGATACAGCTAGTTTATTTGACTTTATTTATCAGTCTTATGTCTAGTGTTCTGGATATTATAATCCGAAATGTACACCATGCAGCCTCATAAAGTAGTTTTAGTGCAGGCCGGATATAGGCTACTTTTGAAGTTTACAATGTTGTTTGGGGATTTCGATGGAACTTTTTCAGAGGGCTTGAAATGAATGGATTTTGTTTTCCCGAATCAGTTGTCATACTGAAAGTCGTGAATAGGGTATGACAGCGATTTTTTTTGTAGCTGCATCTCTCTTTCTATATTTTTGTACTAAACTTAGTTTATCCAGGGAGTTCCATAACAACTCCCTGGTTTATCAAACATCTAACGTCTTAGTCGCCGCAAGCACTGACATAAATTAGCGTGGTAGTCACCAGTGGGTTGCAGACATTTTCCCAAAAGATGGCGCTATGTGAAATTGCCGAACTTTGCTCCTACGTAAAGCCATACTTCTCAGTCTTGTGTATTTGCAAGGACATTATGTACATACGTACTTCTGCATGTATTGTGCAGTTGTAACAGAATCGATCACAACCCTCTA
>KN895902.1:2492-23101 GCA_000934455.1 Apostichopus parvimensis
GCTGCGCGCCAACCAATGGTGGCGCTCCGCTTAGATAGTAATACGCGCCCCCCGGGTTAGAAAATCCTGCATACGCCCCTGGTTAAATGCAGCATTTCAAGGCCTGGGCAGTGCCATTTACTGCAATCTGGGAGGCAAATATTTGCCAAAAAATTCTTGTGCACTTCGCGCCAACTTATGGTGGCGCTCCACTTAGATAGTGAGCCAGCAGTTATGACTGTTTTTTCATCAATGGCCTGCAACCCCCTTTAGACGGACATGCCTAATGCGAAATGGAGTTTATCAACAATTAACATTAGATTATACCTACTAGTACTAGTACTACCTTACATAGTGCCTAGGCTGGCAGTTGCTGCTATAATGCATATTGCCATCAAGATGTAGCATGTTGGAATCGAGGACTTACTATGAAGATATCATATGCCTAGGAATTATGGGGGTGGGGGGGGGGGGGTGCTACAAAGCAAATGTTCAAAGGCAAACTAGCATGTGAGTTAGGTTAGTAACAACACTTAAGTTAGGTCTTACTATCAAGTATTACTGCTTAGTTACTCTAGGCTACTGTAGTACCACTACCAGGTATGCTGCTATCTGTGTTTTGTGAATGACTGCATGATGTTACTGAAACCCCAAGGATTGAATGAGAGCATTATGGTTATCGTATTCTAATCTAAACGTTTCAAACTGTGTAACCCTCAGATCCAGTCAATTAGGGTGAATACCCGGAAAAAAACTACAGCCAAGAATGAAAAATTGTAATAGGCCTAGCTATAGCTACATTAGGCTGTATCCATTTTGATATTAGTTTTAGATTTGTCATTGAAGTTCTGTCATTGAAATTTAAATGCATTCATGAACACTGTCAATCTCATCTTTTGTAAGATCATGGAGCTTTAGCTCCATGGTAAGATTCAGTACTTTCAAACAATTATTATTATTTCTTTTCAGTTTGAATTGCATGGATGACCTATAACTACAGAAATCAGAGATGAATACACTATTTAGTGCTCCAGTTGTGGATACGCATGTCCGTAAGTGAATAGTCAGCTTCCTAAAAAAATATTTGGAAATGATTATGATATCTGTATATTTTTGCAATTAGCAAAACGTGTATTGAATTTGAGACTGGTAGCTGCCATAGTTTGGTCAGATGTGTAATATGGTGTCTGTAAATTTATGATAGCAAGGGCATTATGTTCTTTTAATGGATAGCAGTGATTTGACTAATGAACTTAGCAACTAGAGTGCAAAGTTATCATACAGGGAATATTTTATCTGGTATCACACAGCTAAATGATGTGCATTGTACAAACTGAGAAAATTACTTCAAAACCGCAACGATGTACAGCAATTTCTGTACTGATGCATACTATTTTCATAGGGAATAATTAAAGGGTGTGAAGACTCGCACAAAAAGAAGCGTTTCATGCCGGTTATCTGACCTTGTTTCGAATGAGGTGTAACAGAAGTATAAGACACCACCATCGATCCCAGAAAATACACACACAGCTTGCTACCGTAGGTAATTAGACACTAGTGTACAGTCAGTACATGCAGCTACGGTCAATACCCACAACACAGTGTGCATAGCCAGTGATGAACATCTCAGGTCTAGATAAAAGATAACAAGGTATCACGTTTCATTACTGTCTGCATTTTGTAGCGACACAAACAAAACGTCAATTGCAAGCAACGGAAAGTTAACTTTTTCAGATTGCCGCACACGGTTTGGGGCGAGTCTTCAACGCCCCTTTAAGTCATGAATGTGATAACTGCTACACAGAATGTAACAATATGTCCTAAGTATTCCAAGAACAAAATGAATGTCATACCAAATTGGGCTGTTTATTGCATGACAAATATAATAACTGGCCTGTTCACTGAGTGGCCGTGTTAACATTAGGGATCAGACAAGCCCTGCACTCTCAGGTATTCAACACAGACATCAACACAAGGTCAGTTGTTTACTAAACCTCTGTGCATTTTCATGAGACTCTGTGCTCATGTTTCACAATCCATGCTTGTGATCGCTGAAAAGAGTTGAGTTTTGTTTACTAGAAGAAAAGACAAGAAACCATAAGCCGTGTGATATGAAGTGCTGAACATGAATGCCTGTTCTAGGGCTTACTATTCACTCAAAATAACATGTTTCCTTTGCTAAAACTACTCGAAATACTAGTATTGGTAAATGGTCAATTGCTATAAAAGTGCAAGATGTATAGCTGGGTTTTTTTTAAACAGGAACCACAGTATTTTATTAGAGACAAACCTCAGGGACTTCAAAACTGCGCTACACATAAGTTAAAGGCATTGAAGACTCGCCCCAAACCGTGTGCCGAGCTCTGAAAAAGTTAACTTTCCGTTGTTTGCAAATGACGTTTTCTTCTTGTCGCTACAAAATGCCGACAGTAATGAAACGTGATACCTTGTTATCTTTTATCTAAACCTGAGATGTCCATCTCTGCTATTATGTACAGTGTTGTGGGTATTGACCGTAGCTGTATGTACTGACTGTACACTAGTGTCTAATTACTGACGGTAGCAAGCTGTGTGTGTATTTTCAGGGATCGATGGTGATGTCTAACACTTCTGTTACACCTCATTAGAAACTAGGTCAGATTACCGGCATTAGACGTTTCTTTGAGCGCGAGTCTTCACACCCTTTAAACACTAAATTATTCCTTGTAAAGCTGTGTATGGTGCTTTAGATATTTCTGGTCAACCCAAAATTGTATCCTTAAAGGATTTATGTGGGCTTGTCCCATTTCTATCACAATACTTTGATACAGCAGGTCCAATCTTGCCCAGGAATTAGGCCTATATGTTCAATAATGTGTCATATGTCTTGTTTTTTGTAGATTTTTGGGACTTAAAGAAATTTCAGTACCAATGGCCAACATCAGAGATAAAAGAACTGTACGGGAATTTTCTACCGGATGATTATCTCGATGCTGTCAAGGAGGTCCCGGATATAAAAAATGCAATATTTGTCCAAGTGCATAATGGCACAGTCAAGGAAAATGGTAAACTTTTGCCACTGTCTATAACATACATGAATTTCTTATTGTTGAAGTGAATCGGTACGTTATTGTTATGTGATAGCTGAAGACCAAAACATGGGTCACTGGGTTATTTGCATTTCTTTTAAACATTAATAAAGCGTCACAACATTCCTTATCAATGATTTGGTCTAAGAGCAGTAGTGTGTATATACTCTACAATGGTTCCCCCTGGACTGAAGTACAGGAATTGAAAGTCTGTAAAAAGGTAGGGAAACTGCAAAACCTCTTTTCTGGGTAATGTAAGTCCAATCTCACCAAGGAGGACACAGTAAAGGGAATAGGGGACCAATAGTACCCTGCTGTACTATCTTGCTCAATTACGTCATGATATGGCGTAAACCGATGATTGCATAGGTCAAAGATGGCAGTACTAACTCAGTGCTTGATCATAGAACCACAATTAATGTCTGAGAATCTTAATGCTCATTTAGTAAAAAACAATAAAAAGTCAACGGAAGCATAGTTTTTGAAACTTCTCACCACAACCCCCAGTTATGTTGATTAATGTGAAGAATGTTTAAAAGATCACTTGCAGCTTGGGAGTAAGAATTTGGGACTTCAAGGAACTTCAGCACCACTGTCAACATTTAACATGCTAAAACATTTTGTTTTGCAGTATTTATTTAAAACGTGTTAGGTAAATTTAAACCTTGAATCGGATAGAGAGACCTAACTTTGACCTTCATTGTGGCACATTTTACGGTCGCTGAATAACTCAAAAAGATTAGGTTGCAAATCAGAAAATTTATATTTGCTTAATGTGTTTCAAATATTTGGTGTTTCCTGCATTGTACTTACTATGGCTTGACATATATCTTTGTGATTACTTATGGAGGCGTACATAGTTTGAGAAGCTTATTTAGACAAGAGAAACTTGTCTTGCTGCTTTAAGGATCTCTCTCGGTATTAATGAAGATCTAAATCATTCGTAATACCTCCTGATATTGTGATCATCTTCTCTGCACAGATTGGGTGCTGGAGTTTGTCAAATCGCACAAGTGGATTGTGGGAATGGTTGGATGGGTAGATCTGACCGACCCTGATGTAAGTTGCTTTAATCTCTTAAAATAATACTATAACATAAGTTATACAATTTAACAACAAAGGACAACGACAGCATGACAAAGTTGTAAAGAATTGAGAAAAAAACATAGTACTTGATTTAAAAACCAACTAGAAATGTAAGGAAGATTGCTCAAACCTGGGGTTAACCCCAGCAAAATTTTGCTGTACTTTGTGTAAACTTGCTGTTTAATGCCAAATGTGTGAAGAGAATGTAAGCAAGATAAAATACATTAAACAAGTTTCATTACCCCTTAGACCCCAGAGTTGATGCTAATGCTGCCACTTCTCCTTTGCCATTGCCATCTTTCCTGTGCTCCCTCCCCCACACTCAACTTCCTTCCCCTTCTTCTTGGCTTTCTTTCTTTCTACCTCTTTTCGCCCTCCATCAGCAATGGAATTTATCATTTTTTATTTTTAATGTTACTGAAGGAGTATTGCATAGCAATTAATAATGGAATCGTAATATGCACAATAACAACAAACATTACAGAGTATCGTGGAACCAGTCTACTCGAAGAGAAACGAAATGACCTTTTGGTCTTCAGAGATGTCATCTAGCAGCAATGAACGCAAATAGAAACAACCATTTTATTACTCATCTGCCATACTCCATACTAGACACAGTATGTAACTTGTGAATTTGTGTACAGTTGAAAGTAATTGGTAATTATATAGGTTGGATGCAAATCCAACCGTCTGAAAGATTCATTGGTGACTTGAATAATTTAGCATCATCTTTGTTTTGTCGCCCAAGTTTGGTGGTGTAGCAAGAGAGCATAATGACGAGATGCAGGTACGAAGGCTCGTAGAAGCTAAACGATGAAGATATATTGATGATTCATGATGAATTAACACTAAACATGGTGCTAAACCTGTCACACCTCAGTTTCACTTTGACCCAATCAGAGTAGTTTAACACACTAATTTGCATATCTCTAAGTATGACAACCAATCAAATTAGACTCCCACACCCGGTTGAAGGTTCTAGGAAATCAGGTCAACATTATGGTACAATTTAGATATAATCAGTTATTTATAAATAACTCGTTCATCTCTGTAACGTAATTCTACCCAACAATCTAGACATACTTGAAACAGTCAGGTTCTACAGATTGCAGAGATAAAAAAAACTTGCATTATATGACCAAAACTAATTTCTATATGTATTCTGGACTATAATAATTCAATTATATTGAACTAACATACCATTTCATATTCCATACTGACAGGTAGAAGACATGTTAGTTCATTATGCACAGAGTGATCGCTTTTTAGGTGTTCGCCATATCACAGAATTGGAGCCTTTGGATTGGCTGGGCCGAGAAGATGTCCACAGAGGATTGAAACTATTGGAAAAGCATGGTTTGACCTTTGACATCCTGTTAAGGTAATCAATTGTGATCACACATGATATTTCCTCACAGAGTAAAGTAATAGTATATTTATTGCATTATTCCAAGTTTTCAGCCGGGTTGGAAGAGAAGCAACTAAAGTTAAGACTCGATTTGATTTGATTTGATTTGATTTTATTCAGCAAATTATCATTCTTCATCTACATACAAAAATTGCACATATAGAGAAACATTTAAAATACAAGATGAAAATATACTTAAATGCATCAAAAAGAAAATAACATGCCAAGGATAACCCTTTAAGCTAAAAGCTTATTTCCAAAGGGGTCCTTATTAACCTTAAAAATACAAAAGATATGAAATTTACTATTAAAACATCTAAAACATGCATACAAACACTGTACAAAATAAAAAGGAAGAAAGATATTTACAAGCTAGACATTCATATGATTTAAAAGGTAGGCTTTGGCATCTTTTTTAAAATTGTATTTCAGCAGGATGGATTTTATGTTTTCAGGTAGCCTGTTGCAGTTTTTAATTGCATTGTTATAAAAAGACCCAGCACTGTGCGTTTTAATTTTGGGAAGTTGAAAATAAAAAGTACTACCTCTCGAACAGATATCCCCCACCTGACTGAGAAGATCAGTGTTATAAAGATGTTTCTGGGATTTTTTTATGGTTTTAGAGAATCTTAAATGTCATGATAGGGGAAGCAAACATTTTTTGCCAGATTGGAGATTTCATTCAAACACTCCAGGGTTTGTTAGCTTTGAACTTGTAAGGCTTTTGTGTGAGATTTGTGGTTTTTTGGTTACGTAAATAGTGGCATTGACAAGTGCAGCCATATCAACATAGAATAAAATATCAAAGTGATATCTTTTTTCTTTGTATTATTTATGTTAAGGTAATTTGACAGCTTGAGTGTGCAAACACTTTGTGTTTATTTGGAGAAAAACAGGTCAAAATATTGACTTTCTAGACAGCACACAGCAGAACACAAAAGAATGGAAAATAAACTTACTGAATAGCTTTTCCAACTGATAAACTAGAAGGGAGGTTGTGAGAAAGAAAAAAACAAGTTTCTGGTTTCTACAAAAACAGTAGCAGAGAGTGACTTATGACAAATTGTTACTGTGGCTTCATATATGTTTCTCTCTGGTCTCTATAAATGTATAACACCACATTTTGATCTTAATATCTACCGTACTATTTAAGTTTTGAGATATTGTGATGCTAGACAGCAACATGGTTTACAGCTCAGTAGGTGTAGCCAGTGGCCATCTATCTATATATCCATCCATCCATCTATCTAATCCATCCATCCATATATCTCTGGGGTGGGCAACCTACGGCCCGCGGGCCACATGTGGCCCGCCAGTGATTCTTTTGTGGCCTGTGAGATGTCGCAAGAAAAAGAAAAAAATTCTATGATGAATTCTTTTGTAGAAACCAAAAAATTCTATTTTACATCATCACAAATAATGAGCTAGCTGCTTAGAATTTCTCGGCACTAATGATGCTGTCAGGTAGGCCTATTATCCCCATTAATTATCAACTGTACTGTATTTACATTATGTTTTTGTGAATACAGATTAAGTACACACACCTTTTGCTTGAAAGTCCTTGGAATCAAAGGTTTGAAATCAACAGCAGGTCGTTGGTTAGGTGCGGCCCAGTCAATATTTCACTCCTTATATCTGGCCCATTCATTCAAAAAGGTTTCCCACCCCTGAGCTATCTGATCCATTCATCCATCCATCTATCTGTCAACATCAGTTGAAAAGATGTTGCTCGCAGGCCATATGCTCCGTCCTGACAGAAGTTGGCAAAGTTGTTGATTATAATAGTGATCTGTTGCATGGTCCGTGTTGATGTTTAGGAAGTCGATGTCAAAGGGGTCATTTGGCGATCAAATCCGGGCAGCTCCTTCCCTCAGACATGCATGATATTTGCTCAAAACTTTTTCGGTCATTAATTTTGAGATGTCAGGGGTACATTTAAGTTTTCCATAGGACAGTTTAGTATATTTGTTTATCTCCAGTAACTCTTCAAGAATGGAAAGTTGAAGTTCATATATTGTATAAAAAAAAAATTAAATGTAGGGGATTCATTTTTTTTTCATTTTGCAACTGTTTTTTATGTCCTGCTTCAAAAGAAATTGTTCTGTATGAATATCTCTAAAGGGATATACCCGTCAATATTTTTAGTACAATTACTTAGAAGCATGAAATAAATTACCATATGTAGACTTATAATGTACTAGTGCTGGAAAATTGTCCCAACAGTCTGTTCTGCTTTCTAAAGAATGCATGAATATTTAAAAGATTTGCCCAGATTAAGGTATCAATGAATTTTATGCCCCTGAAAAAAATCCCTAGAAAATCATGTTTCTATTTTCTCTCTTTGAAAGCCATCTTTTAAGATACTTTTCATATTTACTTTAAATCTCAAGAAACAAGTCTTATGGTCTCTCTCTTCTCAGAATATTAACATTTTTTCTAAACACGGATAATTCTCATTGAAGAATTGGAATGGAAATGAGGGAGGGGGTGGGGGTGGGGGGGGGGAAGGTACCTGTGTATTCTTCTTGCATCATACAAGATGTATGTTTTGACACGTTTTCTTCCTTCAGACCACACATGATGGATTTTGTCCCCCAGCTTGCCCCAAAATTTCCCAAATTGAGTTTTATTATCGACCATCTTGCCAAGCCAAAAATAAAGGAGAAAGAAATTGAAGAATGGAAGAAGAAGATGACCCTCACCGCTTCGTATCAAAATGTCTTTTGTAAATTGTGAGTGTTGTTTTCCTTTCTAATAACATGTCTGGTTTATACAGCTTGAATATTTTAAACGGAAGGTTTCTACAGCCTTCGTTATCCGTCAGTGGGTACAGGAGATGGAGGACAGCTTTGTTGGAGATGGATTAAAGTGGAGCCAACATTTATTGTCACTTTGAAGGTAGAATGTCTGGTTGTTCAATACCTTCGCAAAATAATTTTGCTTGGATAAAATTTCATGTTTGACAACTGCATCTGCATTGTAACAGGATGTGATCCTGTAAGGATTTTAAAAGATGAGGTTAAGCAGAATTTTAAGCTTGATATGACATAGCCACACGAAGAAGAAAAAAAGGAGACCTTTGAGTACTAGTAATGTCTGTACAGCTATTCTGGTGATCAAGATATACAGTTTGAAAATATGATATTAATGTCCCTGGAATACTCCTTTAATGCTTAAGTTATGTTCAGCTTCTCAGTTCCACAAACGCAACAGAAACTGTTATAGCCGAATATTTATGAAAATGAAAATCATCCACTACACAATGAATTGACATCTCTATTGAAAACGACTAACTAATATCTAAGAAACAAGTCAATAACTCCCAAATACAGAATATGTGCTTACAAAAAAATTCATTTGTATACCAAGCTGCTATATACATTCAAAATGGCAAAGTTAAACCTTTATTGTAATTTTAATATTGAGTAAATGTGTTTAAATATTTAATTTTCTATACAAATATTCATATTTTAATTTTATGTTTAAATGAACTTTTTACTAATTCATCTTCAATTTTTGTAATGTACTTTTTGAATTTTTTATGTCCTTTTTATAAATATTTATATTTATACTGGAAATAAATAAACTGAAACTGAAAACTGAAGTTAAAACAACAGGTCGCATTAGATGACATTCAACACTAGATCTCCTGGACAAATATGGAATGGATTAGAAACATGATATCGAGGCCATAAAAGTCTTACTTGTGTTCCTGTTGAGTTTAGTGTTACATCTGAGGAACCGACCTGATACTCTGTGTGCTAGACTAAGAACTTCAGCCACTTTCATCGATGAAACTCTGTAATTAAAGGGCAAGTTCTTGCAAAAAAATTAACTTGGAATAGAAATACAACCTGGACGGAAAGCAGTGTCCTTTAATGGTCTACAACAAATTGAAGTTAGATGTGACAGGTTTCTATTGAGAAGACACAAAATGGTATTCATGATATGAATAAGTTAAAGGGTGTGAAGACTCGCGCACAAAGAAACGTATCATGCCGGTTATCTGACCTAGTTTCGAATGAGGTGTAACAGAAGTGTTAGACACCACCATCCATCCCAGAAAATACACACACAGCTTGCTACCGTCGGTAATTAGACACTAGTGCAGTCAGTACATGCAGCTTCAGTCTATACCCACAACACTGTACATAATAGCAGAGATGGACATCTCAGGTTTAGATAAAAGATAACAAGGTATCATGTTTCATTACTGTCTGCATTTTGTAGCGACACGAACAAAATGTCACTTGCAAGTAACGGAAAGTTAACTTTTTCAGATGGCCATATGCGGTTTGGGGCGAGTCTTCAATGCCTTTAACTAATCAGCTAAGCCATGTCTACAGATGCTTTGGCTTTGCCATTAGAGCTCTTACTTCCATGTTGATCATGTCATATATATATTTCTCCTTACCTGTCTTCTCTCCACATTTGCACACTCATTGTAGTACAACAGCTCATATTTTTTTATTTTATTTTTTTATTCCAGATCTGGTATGGTTACTGAAGCAGACTGGGAGAATTGGAGTATTGAAGATCTTAAACCTTATGTGCAGGTAAGAGCTAGCTTTTTCTTTTCTTTTGTTCAATTTTTATATTTTTTTGTATTTAGTATTTTGTCTGTTTTACTTGAGTGAACAAACTAGTTGAAACACAAATGTTTTATCAAAACCCAATTTTTGGTCTAAATCTAATTTTTTGCTAGTGATGATCTATCTGTTCTTGTACAACCCTGCAAACGACTGTATTCATTCTTTTCTACATTTGCAGCACTGCGTGAAGGTCTTCGGTGCCGCACGATGCATGTATGGGAGTGATTACCCAGTCTTCTCGCGGACCACTGCCAAATACAAAGATGTCTTCAATGCATTAGTCAAGTGCCTGGAAGACTGCACCAGTGCAGAAGAAAGGGAGGACATCTTTTGTAATAATGCCGTCAGAATTTATAAGATCAAAGCAGTATTGAACAAAGAAAGTCTTGCTTAATAGTGATTCGGGATCCAAAAGTATGAAAATTTAAAGTAGTTTCTTGCCATTTTCATAACCTTCTTTTACACACTTTACCAGATTCGCTCAATTACTGTCACAATGATGTTTACAAAGTCAATGACATTTGACCTTATTGTCCCCCCAAAAAATCACAATTAAAAATAAGGGTGTCACCAAGGAGAGGTGTCACCAAGGTGTAAAAAAATTCCCTTGAATGAGGAAAACTAATGCTCTGTTGGGACATGCTCTAGAACCCTTTGTCGGTAGTCTTTACCAACTTTTTATGAAGTTTTAACAAATCTGTTTAGTATTGTCATGAACTGGTTTGACTGTGTTTTGTGCAAGAACATGTTCTAAAAGAAATAATCTTGTCAAGTGTAAAGTGAATATCTTTGTTAAGGAGGTCTTGAAAGATACCACATTTTTGTTTTATCTCTGTTGGAGTCGTTCACTGTCTGTCAGCAATATCATTTCAAGTTAGTTCTTTAAGGTATAAATATGAGACTAATAAAAACGTGACTAAAAGTACAATGAAGCATTCCATTCGTCTGTACGTATGTGTTTTGTAATAAAATATGATATCATATTGAGGAGTTCTTATGCGTCGCTAAACTTTACAGTCGGGTCCGGTTGTCACCATCTATCTTCCTGGCTCTTGTCACTGTATTATCTCGACACGGGAGGGGGCAGGGTGGGGGGATTGCCAAACATGTTTCATTTACTTTAGGTTTTGGACTTATCAGTCCTCACATTTTTTTTGTAACTTTTTCATCTTCATATCCATGTTTTAATAATAATTATTTGTGACTTTGATGATAGCAGAATATGGTGCTTTATAGTATTTTGCAAACACATTCCTTTTTCGATTTCTTGATTCGGCTACAAATTTTATCGATGACGCATTAAAATTATTGATTACCAAATATGTGTTGGTAATTTGTATGATAACTTCCTACTTTTTTAGAAATTTGTATGGTAATATATAGGTTTAAATTAAGATATGCATGAAAATATACTTATTAATAGGTAAAAGGCTATATGTTGATGCTAGGAATGCTAAACTTCCCAAATTTTTTTTTTAACCTTTAAGCTAAATTGTACATTAAAGAGATCTAAGCATTCTCTTCTGGCACTGATGTGTACTAAATAATCACCCAATCATGACAATGTACTTTTATGCCAAATTTTTAACAAATGTTCTGAAATGGAGGGAAAGTCAAATAAACGGTTTTTGAGTATTGGTGTGTATCTTGGTCATGATTTTGTGCTCACAAGTTTTAGTATGATACTGGTAGCATAAACTAAGGTTGCTGGTCTTTGCAGAACTGTGATGTCATCAAGTGATGCTCATCTTTACTTCACTTTATGGTATGTGTACTTGATTTTAAACAAATAGTTGAAATTCATTTCATGAGATACACTAAACAAGAAACACATTCCAATTGTTTGCTCTTTATATAGATGCATTACACCTTTTTCTGTAGTTGAAAGCAGAATAAATAAATGGTTAAGGGAGCCCACTCCTTCCTCCAACTCCTCCTCCAAACCCATCCCCTTGGTCTCCATGTTTTCCAACATTCTATACATACATCCTTTCATTTCTAGGGTAGAGTGTGTGCAAACAGTGTTGGTTCAAAAGGGAATTTCCCTTTCCTGAAACTTCACTAGCATAAAAACAGGAATATTTACAAACAGTGCCTTTGCTTAACATATAAAGCCCCTTTTTTTCCAAATCCGTGCTTTTCTTTTTCAATTCTTGATGCAATTGCCCACATTCGAAACGAGTCCTTCGACTTTTGGGAAATTCCCCAACCACAATAGAAGGTTGGCATTTTGTTCAGCATATAGTTGTGTAGCAATATAACCATACCATGTAGCACAATTAGCTTGGAGATGAACAACAAACACCAACTTACACAGCAAGTCGGCAACACTAAAATTCGACCGAGCATCCAGATTTCCGAACGTCGTAGACGAACAACCTGATGAGATCGTAAAAGAACTAGTTTTCTATTCTAGTATAGTAAGTTGCCTTTTGCCATATTGCTTTTGTCCTTTTCTGTGTACATACAGCTTGGATTTACAGTACACACTGAGTTCTTGTATACAAATTACCACTGGCCTGTGACTGAGTAGACAGTACAACTAGTCTGCCTATATATATTCAAGATGCACGATAGGCCTAGCCTAGAAGTAGAACCTATACTAGATCTAGCCTTCTAAGTTCTAGGTTCAATTTGAGGTCCAGTCCTAATTTACATTGCTACAGCAGCTCCATAGCTTAGTAACGCCTGTCATACCAAACAGTAGCGGTAACCCATTTAAAATCAATATAAACATCACCAAAAATTACCACAACTTGATGCCATTCGGAAATATTTCTGCGGTGGGCTGGAAATTGCTGAGATTTTTTTTGTCTGATAGTTTTGCTCAGTGTAAAACTACACCAAACTCAACTGACTTTGAAGCAAGAGCAGCAGTACCATACCTAGTGTATTTATACAGTCTCCATCAACTACTAGATACTCAAAACACTAGAAATATGGCCCTTAAATGTCTTACAAAATAATCAATGTACTAAGTTCTACAGCACATGTACACTGCAACCCACAGCTGTACAGAGGGTAACTTACCTGCCCAACATCCTGTTTCTAGAAGATGAGAGAACATAGAAGTGAAGGAAACAAGGAAGGAGAGGATTGACAGGGATTGCCCATGGAGAGCCAAACTATTCAAATTTATATTTCATATTCTTTACAGTAGTACATTACAAAATGATAAGAAAATGGTGTAATAACACATACGATGGGCACTAGCAAAATAAGAATGTTTATCAAAGCTAGTGACCGAGAGGAAAAGAGAAGGCTCTACAAAAAAGAGATAAAAGAAGAAAAAGGAGAAAATATCAAAGTCACAGAAGGAGAAACCTGACTAGAAAACATTACGGGTAATACTGATTAATTAAGTGTCATGTAAGTTTTTGTTGAAAAGAACAGACTTTTACAAGATTTAATTACACTTGGGATTTCTCGCCAGATTTCTAAAAGTAGTTAATAAAATTAATTGGCCATTTTGGGTGTTGTATCGGGTTCATCAAAAACAAATTAAAATTACGTGTATTTATATGATAATTGCTATTGTTACGCACTCTAATACAATTGGATATAACAGGCGGATGTCGTACCATAACAATACCCATAAATTATGCTACAAACACAGTGCGTATGAATATCACTGACTTTTAACAAATTATTTTCCCTGTCACTTCCAGGGATTTCTCGCCAGATTTGACAAATGTAGTAATTTTAAATTAATTAGCCGTATTGGGTGTTGTGTTGGGTTCATCGAAAATAAAATTACATGTATTTATATTATAATTGCTATTGTTACGCACTCTAATACAATTGGATATAACAGGTGGATGTCATACCATTACAATACCCATAAAGTATATGCTACAAACACAGTACGTATGAATACCACAGTCTTTTAATAAATTATATTCCCTGTCAAGTAAATTAGTGGAATAGTGCCTGTGACTGCCAGTAAGCAGTTTAATTAATCTATTTTGCAATACAAAATACCAGTGCACTTAACCAGTTAACAAAGACAATTCACTTGATGCTGCCAGGATAGGCAATCATCAATAATTAAACCTAAATATTTTATACTAGATAATTCATTAATTTCAATTCCATCAAAAGCAAAGCTCTCACAGCAAGCATGGTTCTTATTACTGGCATAAAAATAATGTAGTTGGTTTTTACCAACATGTATAAAAGTAAAACAGAATTTAACAAATTTTAACAGAGTTTAAGTGTGTGACTGGAATACCATCTACACCTGGAGCTTTGCCAGACTTTAAGGCATAAATGAGTTTCAATACTTCAGGCAAAAGGCAAACATTCATGTTACCATGTGCATGGATAATATTGAATGTCACAAAAAGTTGAGTGCCTCAATCAGCTTAAAGGGTGTGATGACTCGTGCAAAAAGAAACGTCTAATGCCGGTAATCTGACCTAGTTTTGAATGAGGTGTAACAGAAGTGTTAGACACTACCATCGATCCCAGAAAATACACACACAGCTTGCTACTGTCGGTAAATAGACACTAGTGTACAGTCAGTGCATACAGCTGCAGTCAATAACCACAGCACTGTACAAATGATATAGTGATGGACATTTCATTACTGTCTGCATATGGTAGCGACAAGAGAAAAACTTCACTTGTCTTCAATGCCTTTAAATATTTTAAATTTGATTATTTAAATGCTCTGAAATTACCAAATAAGATTTCATTAAAAATATTGCCACTGAACTGAGGATTCCTTGAATTTATGTTTCAAACAAAATCACAACGGTATGAATAATTTCTTCACTTCAGTATGCAACAATTGGCTGAAATGGTAGGCTGGTGAGTGGTTACACAAAATCACACGATTCCAACCCTGGTAGAAGTTGGTGGGAGCAAGTAAAAGAAAACAAGAGCCATGAAGCTTGCACATTCTTTAATAAAAAATTACCATTATTTATATTAGCTTTTCAATATTTATTGATAGTTATTCTCTTTAGGAAATACTGAGGCTGAATTTGAAGTTTATGACATAAATTTGATTGCAAGATGATAGAGAGTTTCTAGGTTTATATTTGAAATGGATTTTTTGTGCTTTGTTGGGCTCAAGTTGGATTTTGATTGAACTAACAGGAAGTTTTGTCAGATTCAGTGGTCGTTGTTCTTTTTTAAGGATGTTAGCTAACGGAACACCAAAACTGTCAAAAAAGACAAAATCAAAAATGAAAATGGGTTCTGACCATCATTTATTGTGTTTAGCATGATAGTTGATATAATTTTGGTACTGAATGCACTGCAAGCACCCTGCTTTGCTGAAAGGTACAAGCTTTTAAATGCCCAGTGCTTTTTAATTTTGACCTGGAAGCAATGGGACTTGTATACTTAAGAACTGTAAGAAAATAACAATAATGATCCTTCATGCAATATAATATGTGTTATTGTTTAACAGAATGTCAAAACTAACATAATTTTTTAACTGTGTAAAGGGGCTTCTGTTCTTTAAATGACTACTGTGTGTCCTGTACCACAACACAAACCAAAAAAATCATTTATTCATGACTTAAATGGGCATGTGAAAATATCACAAAGATGCTGTGTATTAAGGACCTGATTTTGATCAAACAAATCCGACATTTGATTTTTAACTCATTTTTTACCTTTTAAAGTTTCTTAAAAACATTGCCCATTTTATTCTTGTCTGTTTTAGGTGGACTGGATTAGCAAAACAGTGTCCTTGAGTAAGAGAGGGAGAGAATGAAAAGAATGGTGATGAAACATTTAACCACACCTATGCATGAGAAGCAGACAGAGATTTTCACATCGTGAAGAACCTGTCATTCAGCTGAAGTCTCAAATTCCATCACCATGTAGCTTGATTTCATCTGCTAGGTGATTCCAACACGTTTTCTTCATGAGCAAGAAAGTTGGAACTGAGACCAGCATCTTCATTAGGAACAGATACAGAGATCCGGCCGTTCTCATCCACAGGGACCTACAGAAGAGGTATCCGGAACCTGCTGCTCAAGCGTCATCCGGTCGATCGACCCCAGACACGCACTACCGGTACAGCCGATACGGCAACGAACCGATACTGGTCAGAAAGGAGGGTCGTCACATCACGAAGAGAAACCTACAACCTGTCCAGTCTGCGATCTGTGTTGTCATGTGAATTGGTGAAATGCAGGCATCTGTTGAAACCGAATATGGAGACCGAAGATTGGAGCTGTAGGCAAACACCTTGTAGGGTATAAATGCGCCTGCCGAAAGTCATGAATGATTTGTAGTAACAATTCCGGTCAGTCTTTTACAAAAACACCGGTGGTATATATTTTTCCCGATACATTTGTAAGCACTGCAGTATATACCATGTAACTCTGTCTGTTAATTACTTGTCGCACATACAGAAAGATACACCTAATCATCAATCTCAGGAACTTCTTTGTAATTATTTAGCACAATGAAATGATAGATCGGATTTAGGGAGCGTATCCTGTCCCCGTGGAACATCTAGACATTTCAGAAACTATAACTTTTTTAAGTATCTCTCCTTTACTTTTGTCTTATTCTGTCTCTGAAGTAGATCCCTCCAAGATTGAAATGTCAGTCACTCTGACTTTCATACATTTAAAAATAAATGTTTTCAGAATTAGTAATACAATAAAAGGTCCTAAACTTGTCCAAAATTCTCTCTTGGTTAAAAGTAAGTGTTGTCTTGCATCACTAAATTATATGGCAAGTTTATCCCAAAATGATTTGTAATTAGTAACAGTTTTACCAAAGAAAAAACAAAACAAGAGCATTGTTGCGCAAGAAGTCTTCCGCAGTTTTACTTAAATGTCAACAGCCAAGGCTGATTTTGAGGATTCTGCTCGAGATCTGACGACCATGTTGATACAGTTAAACCTGCTCCTGGATTCACCAGTTATCAGAAATGGTCTGGATTATCACTTTTCCCATAGTTTTTTTTCAATAGGCTGTACATACTTACAGTTATGTATTTCCTAATGTGAAATCAAGCAAACTGTGGAATCATGTTACTCGTCCGTTTGTTCATATCAATAATCTGTTACTGTGTATGTACTGGAAGTCAAGACTATTAAAAAATAATGTAAAAATGACACATCATATTACAGAGAATGGATCTATATCAGATCTGGTTAATTCATTATCCAGATAATGTATGTATGTATTTTAGATCCTCCTGCAAGCAGAAACTCGCGAAGAAGCCTCATTTGGCTTATCAAAGCCGCAA
This sequence comes from Apostichopus parvimensis, assembly GCA_000934455.1. Lineage (NCBI taxonomy): Eukaryota > Metazoa > Echinodermata > Holothuroidea > Aspidochirotida > Stichopodidae > Apostichopus > Apostichopus parvimensis. The sequence continues at coordinate 19,848 of KN895902.1, forward strand.
GCTGACCGAAGTCAGTCTCTTACATTCATACTGTATTTAACGTCCATGATTATGAATTGTCAATTGTCAACAACCCTGTAACTGGACGATATAAATTAATCTTGGAGTGACTCGAACCGGGGATCTTATGATTGAAAGGCACCGGCATTAACCACTGAGCTTTACACTCCGATAATGGAGGATAATCCACTGAGGATAATCCAGGTCTTTACTGTACAATTAACATGTTGGGCTGACTGGCTCATCTCTTATCATAAATTGATATTAGCCTAGCCAGCAAAGCAATAGCAGAACTGATTGCTCATTTGTGGTCACATATGGAAGAAAGAAAGCATCATGTCTGATATTACAGTGACATTTTAGGGTCAGTTTGTGATGCTTGTTGGTTGGACAGAACAGGTTGAGTGAAAAAAGTACATGAAAACATGTGTTACAGATTAACAGTATATCATTAGTGACAATGTAGTTTCTTATATATGTGTAGGTCTATGACGACATTGGATGATAGTGTGTGTATAAAAGTGACAATATTTTCTTATCTAAAAGCAGCTAGCTTTTTTTTATATCACTATTAACCTTGCAAAGATATTCACATTGCAACATAACTGGGGCAATTGTCTCTGCAAAACAGTACAAAGTGTTTAGAACTACACTGCTGGAAATTATCCTCAACAATTAATAATTTATAAAAATGTGAACCCAATTCTCATGTGTAAGGTATGCTAAGCCATCGGTTGTTCCAACATCCTTGGAGATATCATAGGGTTTAGGCCAATTGTTTGTGTTGATGTTTCAAATTAAACTAATAGTCTTCTCCCAGACTGGCAGCTGTGGTAACATTAAAGCAACAGCCTAAACATACTCTGCACAGTATCTTTAAATGCAAAATTTGATGGTGAGAGAAGTTATGCTGCAAATGTAAACCTGTTGCTTTAAAGCAGCATTTTGCGTCCTTTTACATGATTTTTCTCAACCTCGCTGACTCCACTATGCCACAACGACATACATAACTAGCTTATCTATTTAAATCTTACTTCAAATGGTGGCATAAAAGTCGAAAATTTGCAACTTTCAACTTTGTTTTTCTGCAAGATATTTTCCGTTAGGATCCCAATAAACCTCGCCCATAATATGAATATTTAAACACTACGAACGTCATTGACCAATACGTAATACAACACCATGCTTGATTTGTGTACAGTCTATATATGGCAGTTGTACCAGGGAGTTCCATAACAACTCCCTGGTTTTACCAACGCAAAGTCTTGAATCTATTTTTAGCAACGGCTCATAACTAAACCTGCATCTCTGATTGGTTGAATTCAAACTAGTGGGTTTGGGGGAACTGTATGCGATTAATTTTAAATGTGTAATTTGTCGTGGACACTTTTCTCAATTATCTGCAAATATCCTTAATTACTCGCCAATTAACGTTGTTGGCAGGGAAAAACTTGGCTAATATCTTAGTTTGCTGTTTTGTGATTGATATATGTAAAAAACTTGATGGACATGACAAAAAAGTAGAAAACGGCGACCAACACAAAATGCTGCTTTAAGCAAGAGAAATGCTACTCTGACCCAGCTACATTATCTTCACTAATTTCACAGTTTTATTTTTTACTTTTTACTGAGGTGTACTAGTTATACGGTAAATGATCTTCATTGTTTTTACCACTTTGTTGAGTGGAGATGTGTTTCTTGCCACTTGTTTCGAACAAGAGAGTATTCTAAGATATTACAATAGGTGCTGCCTTACCATACAGTATCTGAATGACAAGCTGTCTTGTTGTTTTTTGTGCAAGATTAACAGCGGGACCTGCTTTGATGCTAATGACAGCAGCTGTAGTAATAATAAATTATAAAGGAGACTTATATAGCACCAAATCAGTAGACAAAAGTCACTGCTCAAGGCACTTTACAAAGAAAGCAAATTAATGTACAAAAGAACAAGTGAAATAATGGGTCTTGAGTAAACTTTTGAAAGTGGAAAGTAAGAGACAAAGATCACAATTGACAAACATGTTTAAGTTCGGTTTTTGTATCCTGAAGACATTAGATATGCAATAAGTTACTAATGGCATTGGGGAAAAGAAGATGAGGGGTAGTGTGGGCTGGTGGGTGGGTGGGGGAGGGTAGTGGTGAATGGTTGTAAAAACTTTTATGTTATGCAAGGAAGACCTGCTTACTACTTTACATCTTGTATAAGCAAACTGCCTCAACAATTCTTTCACCGTCCTTCCTCTACCAACCAGGAAGAAGAAAAATACAAACCAAATGGATATTATTTCAATTGCTGATGATCTGCTACAATAGATGTGGACCTCCTCCCAAAGATTTCTCTGACTCATCCATATTTTGTAATTGGCTTTATTATTATTAGCCAATCAGATAACAGTAACATTTAATTAACTTTAACGCAGTCACAGGTTTTTCAATGTGATGCGTTGGTATATCTAATTTCTGTATAGCTTGTACGAGTAAAGAAGTTCTGGTCACTGCCTCTGCGGTTTCTGACCTCTGGACACACATAAATGTCCAGTAGGGAGTAACCTCCCTGTCTTCTTTTGAATGCATTTTCATTTTCGATTCAGTTGTTTATTTTAATTTTAAATGTGATGTATACGAAATATTCTGCACCGCTTTGCACAATTATCTATCTATCTGTACTATATAAATATCTTAATTGTAACATAACACAACCTTTTGTGCTGAAAATTGCAAAGTTTTATATATCACAATTATAGCATGACCATAGCCTCAATACTTTGGTTTGTTTGTGCCAAGCAAACTTTGTAAACAATAAGCCAAGTAGAATGAGTACTCGTGAGTCCAGTGAGTATGAAGTCATGTACAGGGGCATGAGTCATGACGAGTCATGCGGCATCCAAGTCATAGCAGTCGAGATAGATTGACCATCCCAGCATTTATCATCATAACAGTTCTTTTAACATTTGCAATTTTACTTAACCAAATCCTTTAATACGTCTTCAGTATGTGCATATCACTATTAGCATGCTATGCATTTCTCAAAGGTATTCAAAGTAATTTCTGGAAGTTACTGACTCTCCTATTATACATGAGGAGACAACTAAATAAAAGAGCAAATAAATGTCTTCTTGGGGAAAAATTGTTTTGATGGTGGCAGTAAGATGCCTCGTGAAAGTTGATCATGAGCGACCAATATTAGACATTCTGGCGTATTTTGGGGCAGTATTGATGGCCTCTCTGGCAAACTGGTATTCATGATCACTGCA
>KN895902.1:24361-47249 GCA_000934455.1 Apostichopus parvimensis
ATGTATGTATAGTGTCTAATCCTTTCTGTATTTCAATAATACAGACAATTCACAAGTTTAACATGACGTGCACACAATTGGCCCTGTTAACACCACAGCTCTGTTAAATTAATTGGTAGCTTGTGTAGATTGCCAATTTAAATTGCCCCCCCCCACCCCCCAATCTTATATAGGGGTATTTGTTAAAATATTTCTGTGAACAATATTAATTGGTGTATATCAAAGTTTTCCCTCTCCTATTTTCTCTACCTTTTAATACTTTTTATTTATTTTTTATTTGTAGGAGGGGATGGGAGGTTGAGAGCAGAGATATCTATCCCATGCACCACAATCCCTGCCGATTCCCCCAAATGCCTCGTAACACTGAAGTCAAGTTTTCTTTTTAGTCTCTCTCAGGATCGTTTAATCGCTCTCCTTATGAACATGTGCAGTTGGCATCATGATATGGCTTGTTGTTCGTTTTTATGTTTTATTAACCATATTTTAAACGGTTTAGATTTTAATTAAAATTCATTCATGATTTTTAAAAAAACTGTTATTTCTCTTGTTTTCATTGAATTTGTTGTTAAGTTATTGATATATTTATTTTGATGTCTGTTTTTTAAGGGAAATATATGGGTGAGGGGCACATGAAGAAGACTATATTCTGCAAACATATATGCTTTCTGTTCATTCATTAGAGGCAACAGTTGCATCAACTCTTCAAGTATTTTTACCATTAACCGATGAGCCCTTTATGTCGCTCAGAAGTGGTATCAACCCAGTTTCTAAAACCAGAGTGAAGCAACATTGCAATAAATTCCCCGCCCCCCTCAAAAATCCCATCTGGCGACATTAGCATGGAACACCCATTTTACCAGCTAAAACAAACAGCGTAGTGTCTCTTAATTTCGGTCTTGTTTATTCAACAGTTGCAAACCTGGCAGGGGACAATATTGCATCAACTTTAGTCTCTGCCAAGACTAGCTCAAAAAAAAAAAAAAATTGATTTCAAACTCTCTGTATAATATATCCATGACCTTATCCCCGCTAATAGCAGAATTCCTTACTCAAATAGTAGTGTTAGTGGCATATGCGTTGATGTTGTAACAACAACAACAAGTCCCCAAATTGATATGAGGATTACAATACAAACATTAGCCCATGACAAAGAGTTTACCGCTTGGTTGATCCGGGTACGAACTTTAACAGTAAATGTAATGCTCTTAAAAGCCGCAACACACTTAACTTCCTTTTTCGACTTCTAGTACCACTATTTATTCTATACGGACGAGGTAGGTACGGAAATTCGGCAAGTATCCCGTACTTCCTCAAATGAAATGAAGTTTCTTCAAAAAGAGATAGCTCAAAGCGCTAAAACGTTTCTTCCAGCCAACCGCATGGCTTTAAGTTTTTGCAAACTTAAAAAGACAAGAAACCCGTCGCCTGATCACTTGGAAAATATTTCTTCTCTTTAAAGTTTACCAGAAATGCTTATTTGAACCTCTCGTAGTGTACAGGATTACGTAACACAAGTTATTGCGTCATTTTTCGAGGCACGGGCGTTAAATCATGGTTGGCACAAACTTCTTGGCGCAGTGGGGTAGGTGACTTTCAAGACAAACCACGGTTCCTCAAAAGGTCAAAACCACAAAAATGCCAGTAATCGATTTTTTTTCAACGAAATGACATTTCTAAAATACAAATTTTCTCAATAATAGGGCAATTTCTATTTACATTTCTTTTAAGGTATATGTCAACAAAAGGGCACATATTAAATAACAAAAGGGCAATTTAAACCACAAGTGCCCCAGGCTCCTTATTAACAAAACAAAAAATATGAATAGGAAAAGTTTTGAGGTTTGTCACAAAACTGAGGAAGGAGAACAGTGAACTGTCTACTTACGAAAATGATGACACTGTCACTGCAAATAAGCAAAAAGTCACCTCCGTATAGCCTCTTTAAAAACAAATTTCCCCCCTTAGCTGAACGGGAGATAGGACAAGCAGTGGCGGAGCGTCCATACAGTCAGGGGGCCGATGCCCCCCCCCCCCGAAGGACTCAAATAGACTGCTGGTGCCCTTTTCAGCTTTTTACCACTTTTTACTTATTCGTGATTATTGACTTTTTTATTGCACTCTCATCTACCTATTGACATTTGTCACATTTTGTTGGTGTAATTTTCTGACAAAATGCTCTAACGGCTATTTATTCTTCGTTCATCTGCAAATTAGCAAGGCCCAGAAAGGGTCATTTCCGGCGATCTAGGGAGTACCTTTAGTAAAAAAATGTCTGTACGCTCCGCGCCAACCTGTGGTGGCGCTCCGCTTAGATAGTGTCAAAAGCGCCCCTACAGACCATTCTCACCCCCCCCCCCCGACCAATACCCCTAGCTCCGCCACTGAGGACAAGAGTACCTCACGAGAAAGATCAAGGGACTGTCTTCAAATGATTAGATGTCAATGGCAGGCCTCAGCAGATGGGGAAGGGGTGTGTTTGCAGTCCCGGGGCTGCAGTCAATCAGAGGGCCGTGGAAATATGATTGACCTGGATAAAGAACTGAGTGTTATTCTCATTTTCATAATATATAATTTAGTAAAAATGAAGAGTACAAAACCTGGGGCCCGGTGACATTATTGTTCCCCAGGGTTTGACCTAGCTAGCGCTCGACGTCTCTCAGTGCATATTTTTTTACTAGCGTTGATTATATCATGTGAATGTGTCTACTGTTCGAGTATCTGGTTACATTTGCAGGGTTAAAGCACAACTATTTTTCTTTCTTTTTGAATTTTTCGGCGATGTTTTTCCAAACTAAAATTTCATAAACCTATAGGTCATTTGCTCAGGCGCGTATCGAGGACTTTGTTAAGGGAGTGGCGAAGCCTGTAGGCAAAGTATCTAAGCGTAGCGCCACCATGAGTTGGCGTGAAGCGTACAAGAAAATTTTGGCCGAAAATGCCTCCCAGATCGCAAGAATGGCACTTACCAGGCCTTGTAAATTGCATCTAAGCATTTTCTATTTTGAAATTACTAGCGATATCATAAAAAAAAAATACTAAAACAATACTCAAGGGGGGAGGGTGGCATGTAATTTCTAATTTAACATTCGGATTCCTTAGTCCTCAATGTCTGGCAAGCATATAATTATTCGCTTTAGATTTGACCCCCCAAAAAACACCATTGGCCTTCGACGTTTGACTACTTTCAAATATGAAGCACGCCACTACTTCGATTACATACCCTTGATTGGCAACAGGGAAATCAAAGAATGGGAGTGAAATATATACGGCTCCTAGCAGTCTCTATATCCGCCAAACGTATACCCTGCGTGTATACCACTGTACTAGCTAATTCCCTTTCTTAGAGACTCACCAGTCGCAGATCTATCGAAGATACGAAAAAAAAAAAGACAAGGCTGCTCAGTGTAGTTCCTTAGTGTATACTTCATCATGCATGACGTACTGCAGGAATCACCGGCTGAACCCGGATTTTTAAACTGGAACTCTTAACATTGCCACAGATCAATAAACACATTATTGGACTGTTCGTGTCTATCACAAGTGACACAAGTCTGTGCTGCCTGTCCCTATTCCAGGCTTTTATACTTGCAGTCTTGTATACTGATGTGGTTAACCTACTAAAACAGGTCTTCGACAATTTTTGCCTATAACGTTAGCTTACTGAAATTCATGGCGGGTTCTGACAAACCACATTATCCTCAGACAATGTGGAGAGTTCACTAAAGAATAATACCTTCCTAGGCTATCTCAGTGAGGGGGAAATACTTTGGAATCGGCTTATATCTAAACCACTCACCGGTTTGAAAATCATGATGAGTGACTTTTAGGCGAAGTGATTTTTTCAAGCATTTGGCAAATTTCGAGTGCAAATATGATACTGATGGCATTTCAGCCAGAATGGTTTAAGACTATTATGATTGCAAACGACATCAATCACACAAGTTTCAAAAAATTCTAGAATGTCAAATATATCCCGGTCATTCATGTTCTGCTCTACCGCGTTTTATGTACTAGGCCTACTGAGACCGCCTAAAACTAGTATACATCCTCTCACTGGGACCTCTAAACTCAATGCCAAACTGTTGACTGATTGCATAATAGGTTATAGAGACATCTGAAATTTGCTGTTCGGGTTTGGCCCTAAAGTTTCATACAGATGTTGCCTTTGAAAACTTCATTCAACTGACTTCATTCAACTGACGTGCAATCACCGGGCATTTTTTTGTGTATTGGTGGGAGGATGTTTTAAGCAAACTGCGACCGCTCAAACTCACCACCCTGTACATTAAAAGGTTTACAAGATTTACAATGGCTTTGATAACTTCTTGAGTAGGCTACCCTCCATTGACGGCGTAATATGACTTTTCCAATTGTAGGAGGCTACTGGCTATCAATTCTAAATCGGTTCCATGTTTTCCCGGAGAGTATCGAAGGAATTACCATGTTTGGTTTGCTTGAGATGGTAGTGCTCTCGAAAATTCCCCAACAGTTTTGAATAGAAAAGTTGCAAAAGATTGCAAAGTTTCGGTGCCAACTTTCCCCGCATCGTGGGTCGGTCCTTGAATACAGAAGAAGAATGTTCATCCAGGATCCTTTTTCAGAAATTAACTCCGAGGTCATTCGAACAAAACCCGGTGTTGCTATGCTACCACCATCTGAACATCTGAACATTTCCTTGTTGCAACACGAGAAGCAAACATTATTAAGTTGCTGCATGGCTCGTGAAAAGCTTGTCAACATTTCCGCGTCCAAATTCGATATGGGCACATGCTCACTTTTCAAACTACTAGCTCTTGTGAAGTTGTGATCGCGCTGCCCTCATAACTTTTCCCAAGTGAATTGAGCTACACACTAGTAATTTCGCAAATACTCTAGCTATTGGTATGATCACTCAGTCATTGTTTTTTTTCTAGCATCGAAAAAGTTACAATACAATATATTTAAACTAGCCAGAGCGAACGGACCGGAAACATTACAGTTGTAACAAGTGAAATATGTCCCATATGCCTCGTTGATTTTGGCTGTGTGACGTGTTATCATTCTGAGGGTTAGGCTTTTGTCAGTGTGTCAGATTGCCCGTTTGTCAGCACCGTTTGCTGCGTTACATTTCGTGCTTAGTACGCTACAGACGTTTGTTATTGCTACTCCTGTGTGAGACGACAATCGTGGAGTCAATATGGATGATTGGAAAAAAGCTGCCCAATGGCTTCTCCAGTTAGGGGTGGTGATGCCAGATCACAGGATTATGAGTAACTCTGCGGATACTATTGATCTATTAATGAATTTGAGAGACGGAGTTCTACTATGTCAACTTCTAAATCACCTTCACCCAAGAGCCGTGAATCTTCTGGAAATAAACTACAGTCAAGGCCGTACTCAAATGTCACAGGTACGAACCACGTTAGGCTTCTGCCACCGGAATGCCTAGAACTACATTTCGAAATATATCTTATGAAACCATGAATGTAGCAGCAAATTCAATTTGTTCCTGGCAATATTGATTTGTTGCTATGGTGTTTAAAAATTAAAAATCAAATTCGCTGTATCGTCCCACAAGTTCTTTAGTACGATGGTGTATTTTTTCAATACTGTGTGCTGTTTGCCTTAACTCTTTTACAGAATCTTACTTCCTGGTTCGTATTAACAATTTAGCAACCCTGCTAAAGACTATGAGACTAGTTATATAGGTGACAACATGACCCCATTGTAGAAAAAGACTTTGGAAACAAATGCAAATTTTCGGACCGAAATATGCCCAAGTACTAAGTTGGTTCAATTGTCAGCGAATATGTAAATTTAAAGAGAGTAAGAAACTGTACTAGCCAGTACAGTAAGCCTAGTCTTTACCATACATAACCTTAGGCCAAATGATTAGGCCTATGTAAGTTCATTTGGGGCCCATGTTGCATAGGCAATATTTGATACAAGTTGTCTGTTATTGCATTTTTTATACTCTTCCATCAAATTTTGCCCACCTTTACACGCCCCCAAAAATGATTAACAGTTTTGTGAATTGTAGTTATTTGCTCAATCGCTTGTTGCATGAGAATGACATTCTCGCTAATCAACCCAATCACAGTCAATGAGCAGAGCGACTACCATGCGCAATGAATACAAGTATATTCCTTGAGTCTTCACTGATGTGCTGAAAGAAATAGTCCTTCAACACAATAGTGATCAAGTTCATGTTAGTGTTAACATCTTTTAATTTTAGTGTTATCTCCTACGTTAACTATTGGCAAGTAAGTGAGTGAAACAGTCATTACATGCATCAGTGTTCCAACAAATTAGACAACAACAACAAAAAACACTACAAAGGAACAAATATTTGCTTCTTTTATTCTGATCTTATAATTCAGTCAAGCGTCTTGATTTAAATCAAGTTCTATTAACGAACACAGAGATTATGTACACAAAAGCAATATTAATCAAAAGCATGGATTGATAACAATCAATGTGTTAACAATCCTCGGTTTTGCTTACCTTTGTTAGCCATGTGTTATTTTTCACACCTGTGCATGGTTTTAATTATTGATTTTGAAAGCAGTCAGAGTAAAATTCTATATTGTCCACCGAGGGCGAGAGAGATAGTTACTGAACATGTGCTTTATACAAATCTTGTAAAAGTATGAATGTATGAAGGCAAAGGATGGTATGGACATTGCAAACCCTGTCTTTGACTTGATGTCTGATAAGTAGAATGTGAAGTAGAAAAAGCTTTAAAATGTAACTTACAGCATTTATCAATTATGAACTGATACAGAATGTGTTGCTCACTGCACACAGGTAATATTGCTTATTGTGTGTATGCATGTATACATGCATGCAAATTTACATCTGACAATGGTGAAAGACGTCGGTAACAGGTATAAAGTAAAATGATTTTTTCATAAATTCATGTACTAAGAAAGTCCAAATCTGTGTTGCCAAAGTAAATTTATGCAAATCTATACATGTATAAATTATTGATTTATTAACACAAAGTAGTGCAGTAATTTGTGTACTGTAGAGGAGAGGCTGCTAAAATAATCTATCATTGAAGAGTTTGTTACTGGCAACTGACGACACATACTGTAGGCACATTTCCTCCATACCCATATTTATTTTATCCCTGTGACAGCAATAATGTCCACATTCCAGCACAATAAGCACTGTCTTCCTACAAAAAAATTGGAACATAAAAAATATTTCCCGACCCACAACATTTTATTTTCTGATTACGAACAAATCTGTATTCTGAATCAAATTTATTCAGTCCTGTTGGTTGGTATATAACACCTGCTGTCTTAATGAATGTTAATAGCTCAGCACGTATCTAGAGTGTGTATTACAGTAGAGAACTTATCGAGCTGTCTAACTATGCATGTACGCATGTACAGTTTTCTCTCTGGCTTTGCAAGGTGAGAAAATTAGAACAGAGCTAGAATAGGTTGAACACTTTATTTCCTGCTTAACAAGATTTTCCTTATATCTAACAGTATATACCACTGTTCCTCTCCTTTTTAGTTTGAACTCCTTTTTGTAGCTCTAGCTAAGGTTGTTTAATTACACATATGACACATTTTTTGTCTTGTCTGAGCTATAACAGTAGGATGTGTGATTTTGCCCATTACCCAAAGTTCCCACGTTCAAGCCCATCAAAGTAGTGAACTTCATGTTAAACAGTATGTTGACCTATGACCTACAGTATATTTAGCACAGAATACCAGTACTGTAGCTGTAAGTTTCTTAGTGTGCCTCTCCTAACCTCCCAGAGTGTGTTTTATGCACAGACGCATTTAAATATAAACACATCAGTACATTTAATAACCTTAGATAGTTCTGAGGTAAATTATATTTCTGATACAATTTAAAAGAGGAATATAATCTAGACGCCACCAGGGTCTGGAATTTTCGTTCAATTCCTAGTGGCAGTTTTGGAGATGTTTTTCAAGATTCATTCCAAGTTTTACCAGAAGTTAACTTGTAGCAAACAAGGGAGATGACATAACTGAAAAAAAAATGTTGAAGATAAATACAAAAAAAAAAATATGAACATACTTTATGTTCATTGTTATTGGACTGTAGTTGGAACTGTACCTTATTCAAGATAAAAAAAATTAAGTATAAAATGAAGAATTTTAAGAAAATGTCTTTGACAATGTGCATCTCTGAAATCACCTGCTTGCTTTAAAGTCAGCGCATTTGAGTAAATAATATTGCAAAGGTAGCCTGTAGTCAAATCTTATCACAAAGTTATTAATTTAGTTTTGTTTAGTGAAGTTCGATATCAAATAGTGAAGCAAAAGCAAACATTTTTATGGAAATTTGCTAATAATATGTGTTTTATATAAAGAAAAACCGTCCGACCGACAAAATATGGAGGATTGAATCAAATTCATTACTTACTCATTCAATGACATTCATTTCAAGAAAAGAAATCTCAAATTATGCCTCAGTTTACGTTAATTGCACTATCAAATGTTAACTTGAAATGCTTAGCATTGAAGTTACTGTTTGGGTACAAAATGTGAGCACCTTGATCATTAAAATCTGAAAATTTTGCATGTAGAATTGTATGCAAATTCCAATTACATACTTAGTTCCTCTTTTTACGGTCAAAAACATTAATTTTACCCCAGCATATTCTAGTAAGCGTTATATTGCTGCATTTTGCATTGAAATTGCTACTTGACAAAGCCATGTAAACAAATGGTGTATTAGATTCACGTGAAGTATTATACAAGCTCGTCGGTTTCTGTTGCCAGCTTGCGAAGAGTTGCTGGTATATCGGGTGACTTTTACAAGGTGTCGATAATGTCACAGTGCTCAGGCAATTTAATCTGATTCATCTTTTATTACTCAAGTTTTGGATTGCTGACAGTTGTCGGTACTTCAGCGGGTTTGTGGACGCATGTACTTCAGTCCCTGCTCACCTGTCTCCACTCAAAATAGTGTCGATGCACTCTAAAAATCCCAATCATGGATTTAGGTAAGAGACTAAGAGTGCTCGTGATACAGGGGATGAAAACCTAATCAATGCAGAACTTGATTTATATTAGAAAATGCAGCTGCAATGCAACTTGACTAGTTGGATTCAAGTGGATGAAATATGGATGATGGAAAAAATACAGATTAGTACTTCATGGGAGTAATAGTAATTAATTGGAAGGTGTGGGGGAGTGGGTGGGTGGGAGTGGGGGTGGGGCTGGGATGGCACAGTTCTTGTTTTTTACTAGTTTTTAAACAATCACACAAAGACACACATGGGCAGCACCCCTCTTCCTTAGAACCCTGGACCTGTCCCCGTAGTTGGTAACATTTTATTAGGTACTAGTGGAACCTTCGTTTACTCAAGAATGCTTGGGCACATGTGTAAAAGTGTAATAATGATGTGAAGTAAATCATGTTGAAGGGCGGCAACACAGTGTCAGTCAGTACTTCCAGGAAACTGTCCGAGCAGAGAACTCTATGTATTTAATATGTATTCACCAACGCAGAAGAGAAATAGGTCGGAGTTCAAAAACAGGCTCTTGAATGTCAAGAATCAAATTTCAATTTAAGTTTACATTTTCATTGATCAGCTTCCTCTTGGATGAAGAAATATAAACTTTTGTGTTGATTCAGTGTGGTATGTCTGTCTGTATGTCTGTATGTATATGTATAGGTAGGTAGGTATGTACAGTAGGTAGTTAGGTATGTACACTGTACAGCTTGGGGTAAACACACACATTTGAACAGAGCTGCACATACCGTGGACCTGTGGTCACATATCGTAGACAAGCAGCAGGTTTCATTGCACAGATAGCTATATAACACTTGATTTTACTGTGTGCACACTGTTTGGTAGCTGGCTGTATCAAGGAACATGTATGCAGTAACTTCCTTGAATGCCTAACGATGTCACTAGACCCTAGTAGTACATCCTTTACTATATAAACATTCCACTTTAATCAAGTATAAAGCATTGAGTGGATGTTTATACAGGCGCAAGATAAACCCAAGATAGTTCCTCAAGGGATGGCTTTATTCTAACATAAAAATGTTATCTGAACAACGAGGTAAAGGTACAACATTCTGAATATGAAACTCCCTCACATGTAGACTGTAGATTCTGAACAGTGATATGGCCATGTATTGAAGGATTGATAATTGATATGATTCCACTAATTTACTGCATTCCCCTTTGACCTGTCTGAACTCTACTTTAACACCTTTTTTTTTATCTACCTAGAGCCTATTAAAACTGGTTAAACATTTAAGCATTTAAGAGACAACCTTGCTTCCCGGTCAACCCCATCTTCTCTTCCTTATATGAATCAACCAATCACAGTTAACAGCCTACGTATTAGGGTACTACAAGCAATTTTCTATGTACACTGAAAACTTATATTCAGCTGATGGAAGCCATGTTGTTGCTTTGCAATGGTTTTATGGACATGACAGTTATATACCCATCTTATGTACACATCAGTTTGCAGTGAGATGTATCTTTCAGAAGAACATCTTATTAGCATCTGCCATTTGACATGCAGTGTTCTCCCTCATCCCACTCCTTCCCCTCCCCCTCCCCCTTCAAATAAAAAAAAAAGAGAAGTTTGTAGATCCTAAGATGTAGGTTTTCCAGGCTGTGAAGTTAAACATTGATTTAGACTGATACCTACTGAACATCATCTTAGTGGTTTCAAATGCTTATGAAACCTTATATTGAGTACAAGACATGGTGCTTGGTGGAGTTCAAAGGTTATGTTTTTTCGATTGTCATAGTTTCTTAATGTCTAAACTTAAACTCTAGTGTGAATTCATCTATACATGAGAATAGTTTCTACAGTTATTTAGTTAGATTTAGCTATTGGTTCATTTGACCTCGATAGTACTTCTACTGTATATACAGTACTGTATGTCATGTACTGACTGACACAGTAACTGTTACCATCCAAGTAATGGTTACCCACGATATTTGTTACAGAAGTTTCAGACAGACAGCTTAACACACTCTGCATTATAAACTTCACTTGAAGTCACTTACCTGTCTCCAAACAACAACTGTACTCTACCTGTGAAGTGTCTGGAGCATCTGGTAACCTTTCATCATCACCCTCTACCAGTGACGGGCCATTCGGGTCTACTGCCCCCCTCATTCTACCACTTTAAGTGTCCAGAAGCTGTTATACTGTAGGTGTACCAGCTAGTGGCCCAGTTCTTATTAAACTCTAAAACTCATACATACTTTCAGTTGGTCTTGTTCTTCCGTTAGGACTGACAAAAGTAAGGAAACATACACGCAAATAAAGAAAAGTGCTCTCATTGACCTACTATACATCTGTCACTTGGTTTAGCCTGTTGTGAGCAATATCTGTCTCACTTATTGGGTTTGTAGTTTGAAGTAAACATCCTAATCAACCATTTGGGAATTCCAAATATCTGTGCTGAATTCACATATATATAAGTATGAGGCCACGGTCATTTGAAAGGTTGTCTTTGGTGACCGTATGCTTTAGAAGTTGTATCGTTGTGTCAAGATTTTTGTTGTTGTAGTTAATTTGGGTCAGAAACAAATATGAAAGGAAATGGTCATGCTTAATGCCATTCTCTGCATAAATTGCAGGCCAAGAATTTCACAAAAAAATTTAGTCTGCTCAAAGCAGCATTTTGCGTTTGGTCGCCGTTTTCTACTTTTTTGACATGTCCATCGAGTTTTTTACATACATCAATCACAAAACAGCAAACTAAGATATTAGCCATGTTTTTCCCTGCCAACAACGTTAATTGTTGAGTAATAAAGGATATTTGCTGATAATGAGAAAAGTGTCCACGACAAAGTCCACATTTAAGATTAATCGTATACAGTTCCCCCAAACCCACTAGTTTGAATTCAACCAATCAGAGACGCAGGTTTAGTTACGAGCCGTTGCTAAAAATAGATTCAAGACTTTGCGTTGGTACAACCAGGGGAGTTGTTATGGAACTCCCTGGTACAACTGCCATATAGACTGTACACAAATCAAGCTTGGTGTTGTATTACGTATTGGTCAATGACGTTTTCAGTGTTTAAATATTCATATTATGGGCGAGGTTTATTGGGATCCCAACGGAAAAATTTCTTGGAGAAAAACAAAGTTGAAAGTTGCAAATTTTTCGACTTTTATGCCACCGTTTGAAGTAAGATTTAAATAGATAAGCTAGTTATGTATGTCATTATGGCATTGTGGAGTCAGTGAGGTTGAGAAAAATCATAGAAAAGGACGCAAAATGCTGCTTTAAGCACTTGCTAAAAAGTACTTTGTGCTTAAAAACATCTACCGTCTAAAATCAAGTTCTCACAGTTGGCATTTTACTGACATACAACACATAACAGTATAAGTAATAATAACCAGACTGCAGTCCCGGTTTGCTGAATAAGTTCACTAAACTAAGGGAGTCTTTCATGATACTTTACATTGCAATTGATCACGTAGGCATCTTTCAAACGAGTAAACAATGAATTTGATTGGCTCTTCAACATCCCCCCCCCCAAAAAAAATCATACAAGAGTACTGTAGATTAACCATATTTTGCAATTATTGCCAAAAATGCAATTTTGAAAACTTAAGCATATTTTGCAAAATTGGAAAGTTGCAAACTTTAACAGTTTTGCCAAATTTCTGAAGACTTTTACTGCCTTCTTTAAAATGAAAGTTGAATCTAGATAAGGAAAATGACTGTACATCCTTTTTAGTACATGTATAAATACTTAAAAATCATGGTAATATGTCCATGGTGGAGTGTATAGCCTAGTGGTTAACGCGGGCGTCTCCCAGTCATGAGATCCCCGGTTCGATTCCCGCCGACAGCAATGTTTGTCGTCTGGCAAGGGTGTTGTTCAGTAACAACTTCCCGACATGGACGTTGAATGGATGTGTGCCGAGAGATTGGCTTCTGTCAGCTTGCGAGTCTATAAGCCTCCATGGCTTCTTTCGCGAGTTCCTGCTTGCGGGAAGATCACATATACATACATACATGTCCCAAAATCAGCTGAACGATGTTGCTGAAAAATGGGTTGAATAATTTTAACAAACAGACAGTTCAAGCTGTTTCATGTTGGAAATGTCATAACATAGAATATACATGTCACAACATAGATTAACGTGATCTAGCGTCTATTTTCAATGACAGTGTCTGTCTTCACCCTCCGTCACACAATCTGTAAATTAGCACAGTACATTCATTAGAGTACATGTTGCACAATCTCCATTCGCCAAATTATTTATTGGGAAGGCAACTAGGTTATGTGAATATGTGTAATTATTAATTCTGAAAGTAGAATGTGGCTATGTTTTGTTTCTAAAGTTATAATTAGCAATATTTCACTTTCACCGAATTCTCCGATTATAGTGCAAACACGCAACAGCGCTTGTACTTTAGTTTTCTTGCTTTCTTGAGTTTTCGTTCTTGCTCTGAAGGTCAATGTAACTGGCAATTAGGGTATAAATTTACAGTACACTTCATTATTTACAGGCAAGTCCAAGCTATTTTATCCCATGATATTCAAATTTTAAATTTCATTGGAAAAGTGAGTAAATGGTATCATTTTGGAGCTGAATAAATGAAGTTTTCAATTTTTTTTTTTTTTTGGGTTGGGGGGGGGTGAAAATTTACCATATTCTATTACTTACAGGTTGCTAATTTGCGTAATTAAAATATCAGTGTGACGTACAGGACATTTGAAATTTGATCTATCAGCCAGCAGCATGAATCAGTTGAATATTTGTTATTCCAAACACGAATGTCCCCGTACTGTACGTCACAATTTTGTAGGCTTTTAGGGATGAACAGCGTTTCTTTTAGATATTCTGTGAAAGTTTTGCCGTTAGTCGACAAAACCTACCAAAGTGTTTTCTAAAATTACGCTTACCTGTGGCAGCTTACTACAATTATATAATCAAATAACCGAATGTGACGTACGGGACAAAACCTGACGTACGGGACAAAATGTGACAGGTGTCTCAATGGTGATTTCTAGTGGAAACATTTTCCTTTTCTGGTTTATAGTTTTATGTACATTAAATGGATACTTAAACTGCACTGGATGCTGTTTAAAATTTTGTCCATGGACTGTACTGCATAGAATATGATATTTAAGTCTTAACATTCCCGAAAAGCCAACTTAGGTAAACATCATAAGAAATAAAGTATCGAGTAGTGTTCAAACGATTATGCATAACAGAAATTACCGATTACCGATTATTTTTTTCATAATCGTACCGATTCCGATTCGATTATTTGAAAATGAGAAATATCCCGTTTATACGAAATCTGCAATAATGTTTGACAGAAACAATTATTGTTGTGATTTTGCCCTGTTTCCTTTTGCTTAGTTGTAATACAAGGCTCTAAGGTATCCTTTTGTATGTACCAAATAACCTCTGGAGTTTCTCGGAAAGAAAAAAAAAAGTTTTTTTTTTTTGAATTTCCAAAATACGGAAATATGACATCCTACCTAGTCAGCACTGTGCTAAGCGAATGGCCTAACCACCTCGATGTGAATGTCACCTGTTAATGGCTTGAAATGGGCTAAGAATAGTTACTCAAAATATCCATCTCAAAAAGTATCTCAGACAAACCATCCATCTTCAATCTTTACCAAAGTGTAAATTTTAATTACATATTGCCTTCATTCCGACATTATTTTGTACTTATTTTCAGTATTATACCGTTTATGAACAAATAAAAATGTTACGAACTTGAAGTTAAACATACCTATTCGTTACCTTTTTAACTCCATTCAGGTTCAATTAGTAAATGTAAGCTTAGGTCAATCAAACTGAAAAGCAAGTTGTACCATCGTAACTTGTTTAAAATTACTCTAAAATGTAATACCAGATTGATGTAAAGAAATAATAACAACTAGAAACTACTCCAATATAAAATATAACATTCCCTCTATAAGACATAGCACATACAGTACCTTCCAAACAAATGCCGATTTCCAGCAAATTAAAAGTTGTAAACTAAGCTACGCATTTTTTTTTTTTTTGCAAACCGATGGTTAGGCTACATTTCCCATTGACTTAGTGTGGTTGTTAGGCTAACATGTGGTCGAAGATTGCACTTTCCATGGATATTTTTATTTTTGTTTGCGACACAACTAGAGCGAATAAACAGATGGCAAGGTAAGATTTCCATGCAGTTGACTTAGTGTGAAGAAAGGCTACCATGTGGTCGGAGATTTGTGGGGATTTTAGGTTATTTTCGCTGGTACTGAAAATGCTTCTCGGACGGAGGCCGTAATGCCACGGGAACTTCCCGGTGATTTTGCGCGACCCTCCCGCACTGCTTCAAATTTGATGCAGGATGTGAGAACTGTTTGGGCGATTCGCGCTGCAACTGCAATTCCTAGCTAAAGCAAACGCATGTCACAGTTAATTTTACACAGACACCTGATATAACGAGGGCGATTTTCTTATATTTTTTTTTCTTTTTCGCACTCGTAATTGTGCTTTAGGAGGGCTTTTTTAGCACTTGCGAGGGCGAATCGCCCGTCCTCGCTTATTTTCGACCCAGTCCAGCACATTCGTTAATTCGCGGAATTGGTATTGCTGCCATGCTTACTGTGCTGAGAAATATGAAGTCACTAACCACGAGGGAAGCAAAATCGGCGACCCTGGCAGTCTAATTTGATGAAATTACATTGTGAAAGACGTTTAGAGGGTGTCTTTATTTTAATATTTCGTAGTTAAAGAACAAACCTAATACATCAGTTGATATTTTCAACTTCCACATGTTTTTGAATCATGATATTTTCACCTTCCATATGGTTTGAATAATCGGTATGACATAACTGGTATTCTACGTAATTTTTACCGATTCCGATTATGTTCCGATAATGCAATAATCGGGCCGATTCCGATTCCGATTAGGTTAATCGTTTGAACACTAGTATGGAGTGATTATCAATCTAGATTTGGATTTAAATTATCGAGGAACCAAGTTGTAGGTGGCAGTAATGCTGTCCCATTTCAGCATCTAAATCCTGAGCAACGTTGACAGTAAATGAGGAAGATTTTCAATGATGTGGCATCCAAAGATTTAAAACTAAATATTGTCAACTGTAATACCACTGCTAAATCTGTACCATAGTAGACGAACAGTACAGTAGCTATGAAGTTCACATGATGATTGGAAAAGTTTTTCCATCTCATTTCTGTGAGCTTCAACAGGAACATTTTTTGAAAGGATTAGTTATTTTCAGTGTTATTGATGATTTTTGTACCGGTGTTTAATTGATAGAGAATATGTATTTGTACAGTTGATCATGCTTTCCAGAGGGAAGCTATGGGCTTGATAGGACGTTGTTTCAACCATGACCTTTTAAGTAGAGTAGTACTGTATGTGTGAATATCAGCACGTAAAGGTCGCTTTGTGGGAGTCTTTCCAGAAGGATCTTTTACCTTGAAACATGCATCTACCTATTTGTTCCTCAAACAGAGCTATGAGTCATTAATATACATGATGTTTAAAGTAAATGTACGTATATTTATGCAGATTTATTTTTGTGCCTTACGGTCGTTAACTTGCGCACCAGCTCCCCCAACTGGAGCCGCTGTCCCTTCCCCCACCCCCAGATTATGAAATTATTGCACACAACAAACATTGGCATTCCAGGAATATATCCAAATTCATGTTTTGAATGGAAAGACAACTTTATAAAGTAAACATCCAGAAACAATAATGTTCAATTTTCATAGTCGATTTACTCGATTATATATTGTATGGAAGAAAATTATCCCTTACGTCACATGTTTTTTATCGATCGTGTTGTCACTCTACCGCAATCACTTGATATTTTATTGTTGATGTCATTTGACATTGTACTTAAATGTTTAGGCTAGATACATAAGTGATATAAATGATTGCTGCACTTATACTTTCAGTGTGTTTTTTAGCTTTGAGGCTTTGAGTGGCAAATAAAAGGAAGGTTTTCGTTCGTCCTGTACATCACGCTACATATTAATTTAAAGATATATAATTATCCAATTGATGGAATGGTAAAATTTTCTTATTTGTTTGTAATAAAGTGTTAGTTATAGCAACCAAAAAAGATTGTGGAATACGTCTTTCTCGTAACCTTGAAACATATTTGAATCACTGAATTGTCCCTTTACGTGACAATGCAAATATGGTTAAATAACTGGCAAATATGGTTATAGTTGGTTAGGTAGATGGGGCAAGTGCAATAGTATCTAGGTCACACAGTTAAGTGTGTTTTTGCCTTTAAATACCCAAAACCAGGGAGTTTTCTGATAACTGAAAAAGAAGGTGAGAAAAGGTTTTAGGAATGTTCAAAGATGACTTTGGACAAGAAGTTTAGTCTTCACAAATGTATGATAGGGGGGGGTAATGGGGGGGGGGAAAGAGAAAAGAACACTAGGTATGTTTCTGTAGCTATTCCAGTTTTCATGATATTCACCATTTAAACATATCTCTGGAATACTCTTTTCAAGGCATCAAATTGGTATTGCTTTGTTATGATGTTATTTGAGGCCCTTATAAGAACCCCCCCCACTGCCTCATATACGTAATTCCAATTGAGTTTTGTGTTGCATCTGTGGAACTGACCTAATGGTCTGTGTATGAGATGTAATAGTCCTGGTTTTGAGTACGGATTACGGAACGAACCAATTCCTTTTAAATGTTAGCGCTTTTATTTTTTAACGGAGAAAGACTTCTTAAATGAGCTTTATATCCTTTGATAGGCATAAAAACTGAACGGCTACTGTAGTGTAGTGTAGGTCAGTTGCCAAAGGCGTCCTGCCAATTTCAGGTACTGTAAAGTCGATGGGGAAAGTACATAAATAGAACGAAGATTGGTACCCTGAAGTGAACGATTGTTTTATTGTCGTAATTTATTCTCCATATATGTGTGGTTTAACTTTGTTCATCTCTCGCCAGTTTGATCTATGGTACATACTTTGTACTATACATGCGTTCCGATCCACATAGCTCACCAAAATTTGGTAATATGTGTACCCCTGTCGACACACTGCCGGGCCATATCCACGCTTGTTCTTCCTTCCTATGATCTGCAACCGGGATACCTGTGCTTGTGACAATTTTCGTCAAACTCCAAATCATGACGTACAGACCTACGTTTTACCTACGTGTGCTCTTTGAACAGGAAAGTAAGAGCTGAAAACCCAGCGACTCTGTTTTCTCGCAATCGTGGGGTCACATTGCGCAGTGTCTGTTTTGTGAACAACTTCACTTAGCGATGAACCAGCGTTCTTCGAGCAGCGACTGTTTACATAAGACTTTGAAGAGATCTTTTACGTTGCCATGGAAGATAACATAGACGTCCAAATAAGGAGGCTGAGCATCTTGGAATCGGCAGCATTCAGTGCAAGTACTTACTCACTGAGGCATTTCAATTAATAACAGAGCAAATTTTGCTCGTCTCTCGTTACCAGATCAGCTAAATTGCAATTTATTATCAAATTCTTGATATATACATTAGCAGTTTCTTCTGAAGCGTTTTAGGTCGTAAAGTCAAGTGTGTGAAGTTTATGAAGTGATGCATTTTGTTTCTTTTTCCACTGCTCAATCTACTGTGTCACTTGGAAGGCTCAGCAGTCTTTATTGTTACTACCAGTATACCGAACAGAACAGTGCAGTAACAGATGGGGATGCTAAGAGGCAATTTCACTATTGGCAGATTTATAGGTTTTCATGCCACCTTTGTTTAGACATAAGGGGTTAGTAATAATGTGTGGCTACAGTAATAGTATAAACAGTTCGTTTAAGGCAAGTGCTGCAGTGTGTGTCATCTCACATGAATATCATGTTGCCGGTTCCCATGGCGACTGATGATCAAAGATCTGCTTTCATCGTTCATGGTAAAAAGAAGTAAATTTACATCTGGTCCTCGCTTACCTGTCTACTCCTAACATCTGTTCTCTTTGCTCCATCTTGCCCAGAGTTGACCCGGTAACCTTTCTAAATCGCAAGTAGCATCAGAATCCTCCCTGAGAGGTAGATCACGATTGTGTTTTATCAGTGGCGGAGCTAGGGTATTGGTCAGAGGGGGCGAGAATGATCTGTAGGGGCGCTTTCGACACTATCTAAGCGGAGCGCCACCACAGGTTGGCGCGGAGCGTACAGAATATTTTTGAGTTAAGATACTCCCTAGATCGCCGGAAATTACCCTTTCCGGGCCTGGCTAATTTGCAGATATACGAAGAATAAATAGCAGTTAGAGCATTTTGTCAGAAAATTACACCAAAAAAATGTGACAAATGTCAATAGGTAGATGAGAGCGCAGTAAAAATGTCAACAATCGCGAAGAAGTAAAAAGTGGTTAAAAGCTGAAAAGGGCGCCAGCAGTCTATTTGAGTCCGTCAGGGGGGGCATCCGCCCCCCCTGACTGTATGGACGCTCCGCCACTGTGTTTTATGTGTCCACACTATCATCTTGATCGCCTATGCAGGATCAGATCCTTCTTGCGCCCTCAAATGTGAATTAAGGCTAAGGATATCCTATGGTAGCTGGTTCCCTACCTCCTCATTCTATCATCCAGAGCAGGTCTCCATGTGTGCTCTAAAGAGCTGTCGATATCTAGGCGGTTTGTCACTACTTTCTTCCGTATTTTACTGCTTCAGATGTCAAAGTCCAGCGGAGAACCACTCCCCAGTTTCTTCTGAAGCATTTTAGGTTGTAAAGTCAAGTGTTTGAAGTTTATGAAGTGATGCATTTTGTCACATTTTGTTTATGGTCACTTTCATGTTATATTGTAATGTCAGCTATTGACAGTTTTATGCAAATCTGGCATGAAAAGCTCTCCTTTTTGGCAGGGGAAAGCTCATTCCTGTAATTGTCATAGACCATATTTACAAAATTTCAAAATATTAGTTTAATATTGAGAGGGCTTAAAATTCCATATGATGCCACTTTTAACTTCAAGAAATACTCTTATGAGCTTGAGGAATCCAAAACGAACATTGAAATTGAAATTGGAAAATTTTTATTTTTCGGTTCAAATTCATGATGGCGCCCATCTGATCATGCCAGTCAATAATAGTATCATAATCCGTCAAATGTTGCCAAAACAGACCATTTTAATGACGGAAATTTAAATATCTTTAAAATATTTAGGGGTTTGGAAGTCCATAGGATGTCACTTTTAACTTCAAGTAAATACTCTTGTAAGCTTGAGGAATCCAAAACGAGCATCGAAATTGAAATTGGAAACTTTTATTTTTCGGTTGATTATTTGGTAAAGCTATATAGCCTTTTAATTTCATATTATCCATTGGAACTGTCAGATTAAGCAAAATATAGCTCTTTTTGTGTCTTACTTCTAACAAAACCTCCCTGAATTAATGGTTGGTAGAATGGAAAGGAAAAACTGTAGTCTGTGCTAGCAAAAAAAGAAGAAAAAAAAAAGAAAATTATGCAAATTTAATCAAAATGTTCCTCCCTCTCCCATAAAAATATATTATTATTATTATGATCATTATTATTATTTATAACCCCCTTACAGTATGAGCCATATGCTACCATTCTAAATAGCTCTAAATTTACTTTATAACATTAGTGTTGCTAGTGGTGTTAGTGGTGGTTGTTGATTGGCACACTTTGGCCTCTTCCCACAGGGAGAAAATGTATGTGAGGTATATGCTGACTAATTGTTATTGTTTAATTCAGCTGTTGTAGACAAAAATGCTTTGAGAACTCTTTTACAGTTATGGGAATCAAATATTACAGATATTCATATATAGCTTGGCTTCAGAACACAGGGACAAATGAGTGATTCATCACTGTTGAATGATTTATTGCTCCAAGTTATAAACTTTACTGTGAGGTTGTGGGTAGTGCTAAGATTAACCATAATAAATAAGCAAATGAATAATTCCTGATTGGCTGAACAGGTGCAGAGTTGCATTCTTGTTTATGGAGCAGCTCAGCTCTGAGCTATTCTGACTGTGAATGGGGTCTTCCCTTATGGTCATGACATATATATCCAGGGCTTGGAGACTCCATTTAGCTTTGTAAATAGACATTACATGTGGTTAAAGGATGTAGGCGGTTTGGCTAGCTGTCAAAAGTACTGTCAGTGGGGGGAGGAGAGGGGGAGGGCAGATGTCTTCTCCCTCTCTGGATTTTTATCCATCCAAGGGGGGTTTATATATCCGGGGAGGGAGATAAGCCCCCCCTCGAAGTACAGAAGGTTGTGCCCCTGTACCTGTCTCCCCTCAAAAAACTAATATAAGCACTCTTGCTCAACTGTGATTAGAGTGAACTGGTAACAATTTTTAGCACTGTACTTCCTTTAGCAACCTGTCAATACCGGGCAATGACCCATTAAATTATGCTGATTTTGTGAGGAGATAGGTAAGCTTGTTGCTCGTAAATATACAAAAACACTGTTTTGGAGTTTCTGCTCTGTAAAGCAGTGATTTCACTGCCCACAGCTGTTTTTTTACATACATTACTGTAAATCACTTCAAATCTCCTCCCCTTCCCCTTGGTTAATTAATCAAGAGATTAATTTGAGCTGTAGAGCTCTCCTTGTTAAAAG
Source organism: Apostichopus parvimensis (assembly GCA_000934455.1). Classification (NCBI taxonomy): domain Eukaryota; kingdom Metazoa; phylum Echinodermata; class Holothuroidea; order Aspidochirotida; family Stichopodidae; genus Apostichopus; species Apostichopus parvimensis. The sequence continues at coordinate 45,894 of KN895902.1, forward strand.
GAGTTCATTGGGGGCCAAAGTGTAAGAATGTAAACAGTTGTTATTGGTAAGGTAGATAGGAGTGCGTGCATAGGTATAGGAGACAGGTTTGAAAATACCAAACCAGGAAGTTAATGGGGGTTTCCCAATGGTTTCAAAACTCTTCAGGTCAAACAGCCTAAGTGTCTAATATTTGGAGAACAACTTTATACTTTTTCACTCCTGAAAACAGAGTTACCGAGTTCTTAGTAAAATGCTACCCCTCTGCAATTTTCTTCGTGCGCATTTGTTGTTTGTAACTACAGCAACAATCTTATAACTGTCATGTATATTGTTAATGCAAGGAGTAAATGTAGAAATGATTAATTTTATGTGTTATCAGTTTGCTTCCTAAGCAGTCTTTAAGGAAATGTTTGGGATGTTTGGCAACAGGGTGACACTTATTAAGGTTACGAAAGTATGTTTTTAGATGGTCTGTATGTACTAATTAAAGCCGCCTAGTTTGTGATAGTTAATGGTCGTTCTATAAATAGCATACAGTCATAAACATGTTTGTCATCAAAGCTCACTTTCATTTTCGAAGTCATGTACAACGTAGTGGCATTGTGGCTTGATTTCGCCTTGAAATGTGAAATTAAAATCCTATAGCAACGTACTGACATGTAGTTTATTTAGTTTGACTAGTCAATTTTCATTTCGAATGTGAAAGTGGAATTGCAAGATTAGGAAATCTTTTTCGGTATCTCCAGTTTGTCATTTCAAGTTTTGTAATTTCCAGATCATTTTCTTGTTAACTATATAAAATGAAACTTTATCTAATTAAAAAAAAAAAAAAATTAATAACTTCGTTATAGAAATTTCTGTGTAAACTAGCATCCAATAACTTTTTGAAAATCAACATAAAAATTAAAAAAAGTTTCCAGAAGGTTCCCAGGGATTAATTTAGTCTTTTGAATTTTGTGTAGCAATTTTGAAGATTCTGTCAAAGTTTTTCCACTTAAAAAAATAAGATAGTTCTTTAGTAGAAAAGTGCTGAAATATATATACATTTTTGCTCATTTCCGTACAAGATTTTTTTCGCCGTCACCGAGACGACGATCAACGATGCTAAACACGCGGGCGGAGGTTTCTTACCCTTTTATTTCGTACACGTGGAGTGACTGAACCACCATGAAAATTATAAAGAGGAAAAACAGATCAATACTAACATTATATAATATAAAAAAAATTAGGCAAAACATGAATTGACACCAATCAATCATAACATATAACAGAATAAGATATCCATTATAAATAATGCACAAAAGGAAAAAAAAACAAAAGGAAAACACAAAAGGAAAAAAAACAAAACAAAAACACAAAAGGAAAAAAAACAAA
>JXUT01140777.1:0-21006 GCA_000934455.1 Apostichopus parvimensis
AAGGGAAAAAAAATATTGAAGAAGTTGAGGAAAGACATTATTGTTTTATTATCTGCCGGAATATCGTCATCGAAATCGGTGAGAGGAAGTTAACTGACAGATGCGGATGTCATGACTGATGATCCAACAGGTTTATAACTCTTCAAAGAGATGAAGTTGACACGAAGAGCTCATCCTCCTCCGTCTCCTCAGAGCAAGGGAATATCAGAGCCGTAAATGCTTGAGCAAGTAAGTGTGTGCTTCAGCCCAACCTTACATGTATCTTGCACAAATTTTAAAGGTCAAATGAATTTTGAGAGGGTGCGCATCACTGAACAAGCCAGTGGAGTAGAGAGACAGGCTCTGGAGATCACCAAGGCAATACTACTAGCTCTGTTATTCCTACAGCTTACCACTGTTGTGTACAATAGAGGAATAATTATCACGGCTACTCATCTATTGAGAACAAAGTCGGATGATCTAATAGAAGTCAAAAACTGTGACAAATTCAAGAGATCAAACCCATTCTTCCATGCTGTTATTGGTAAAAGAAAAAAAAATCAAACGACAGAAAGGAAGCGAAAAATGTAATCTACGAACAAATTCTAACTGATATACATATACTGATCCCTCATATTCGTTAATATTAAATAGACAGTGTTAAGTAGAAAACCACTTTTATATTTATTGCATGTTATCGTTCTTAGCATTAAGAATCACAAGTTTGATAGGTATTACATTATTTACATGAATATTTGAATACCACATAAAATCAACAATTTATTTTTCCTTCTACTTTTTTATTTTTGTAATAAATAACCATGTTTTGTTTTCAATATATAACATTTCAAAAGCACTGATACTCCAATTTTGAATTTCCTTTCTTGTAATATTTTTTTTTTTTTTTAAATCCATGTTTCAAACTTGATATTATCATATACGATGCAATTATGACAACCTTGCATCTCATTAGGTGCTCATTGTACAAAGCTAAGCAGAATAATCATTCACTGCAATCTTCAATATCTTTCACATTATTTGTCACTTCACATCTAGTTCTTTCACCTTCTTAATGAGGGTCATTTATAGTCAATATTTATCAATTTTTTGCAATTTAAAAAACAAAATAGATCAGTAGGTTTGTAACTATAGCAACCACATATATATTCATGTAAATGAGTACTCTATTCAACTAAATCCCTGCTGGCTTTTATTGTACAGATAACTGCTCAAGCTTGTGATTGCTTTTAAATTTTATAATAATGCAATATTTCTGGGAAAAACAATGTTAACTCTTTTACATCGATCCAGATGGTTGATTTTGTTTATATTATTTTGTAAATTATATTTCTTCCTACCCAAAAGAGGTTAGAAAAGGGGGTAGGGTTAAGAGGGATGAAACCAATTGAATCTGAAAATTATTCCACTTTTTATTTTGTTACTTTAAATTTCATGGCGAGATCATCGCCAAGGTCAACTAAAACTGTGAACAATTGGAATACAATTAAAACGGCAGCGTATGCTAAAATAGTAATGACTATGTACCACCAACCTTGTTTTATCTTCATTTTAAAGGTGAAATCATGGCAATTTTGGAGTGTTACAATTAGGTAATCAAATTTTTCAAAGGGCAAACATGCGTTGAAGAATGGCAGCATTATAAAAACATAACCAAAAATTAATATTATAAGATCATGTATGACCATTATTTGACTTCCTAGCATATTTGAGGACAATATTGACAACCTTTTACAGATACTGCTGAATGGTAAGTTGTATTTTATACAGTGTCTCAACCTGTCAACAACTTATAACTCAAGCAGGACCAAGTCTTAACCTGCAATTTAACCACCCAAATGATAAGAAACCATGTTTTGACAGCTAACTACATACCTGAGGTCAGGGAAGTGAATTCCTGTGTTACCAGTTATTTATTTTCTTGTCTGCTTGCTGTACATGACAAACTCTGGTAGAGAATACACTGATACATTATTAAACTATAGTGTCTCTAGTGTTCAAGGGATGGAACCTTTAAGGGCTTATATACATAAATACAGTACGTTAGCCCTAGCTGTAGGTTGTCTGCGGTATGGTAAATACTTCAAAATCTAAATTTAAGCTGAAAAAATAACACTGGATAGAAGTAGAGCTCAAATTCAGTTTTGGTTCATTTTGACAAATGTTTCTCAACATTAAACAAAATGGGTATCATGTTAACTCCATAAATGGCATAGGAAAGCATATATTCACAATAAACCTTCCCCATTGTTCCCTTCACAAAATCAAAGCAAATATTCCAAAATCTGAATTGCAAACTGCAGTCGTGTAGAATAGCACCGAGTACTTCCTACATTTATAAATTATTTTTGAAAGAGTAAACTGATCAATGTCTTTCTAATCTTCAATTTGTTGGCATTTGGTTGTCAATCCCCACAAATTTGTTCAAGCTTTATACAACACATACAGTAGTACTCCAATAAGCCATTAAACAATGTACTACCCTAGGGCCTGTGTCATTGTTCTCTACCAAACGAGACATATTCAGCAAAATCTCTCCCAGAAACTATTTGCATTTATATAATCAATGACACAAAAAATTCGATCACAAAAGATCCAATTCTATTTTTGTTTCTTTTTGTTGTTTGTAGGATTTTTATTATGTTTGAATAGTATCAACAGATAAACCTTAATTCAATAGCAAAATAAGTAAACCTGCATAACTCCCACATGACAACCTTTTGTTAAAAAAATAATAATTTGTACATAGTACAGAATTATCAAAAGATACTTTAAAACTAAGTGACCTAATATTTCATAGTGATTTTTTGTCCTAATCTATTTGTTTTCAGAACTTCAAATGAAATACTCACCTGCTATGCAACATACTAAAATTCTGACTTCCCGTGAGTATCACTCAGCTATACTGAAGGAGGTTCAATCTTTCTCTAATGTAATGAGAATAATTTTAACAATCGAAACCTGAACCCATCCCTCACGTAGCTAAAATGACAATTGAGAACTGGAAAAACAGTTTCTACAACAGTTCTTTGCTTTTATACAGTCAATAGTTCTATAATAACAAATGCCTTATTGAAACAACATTACGACTAACCATTCACACGCAACAAGACAATGTAAACCAAAAAACAATAGGCCATTAAAGTTGGACTGAGACCAAAGTCTTTGCCAAAATTGCACATTGTCTATACTGAAGCGGGAGCACAGAAGAGGCATGCAAATGTTTAACAATATGGCATTTATGGTATTTATTACATGAACAAATATGTAACAAACGCTCATTAATTTTGTAAGCTACGTGTCGATAAAAAACATACAATACACTGTTTTCAGTAGAGACAGTTTAAAGAGTGGGGGGGGGGGGAGGAATTGTTGAAGTATTAAATGCTTTATTTGGGTTTGGGTGTATGGGTGATTATACCTCAGTGTCTGGAGAAATTGGTTCCAAGATTACTTCCCGTAGGAAATGTGACAGAGTTTAAAAGGTAAAGAAAACACAGATTTGAGGGTGAATGTAAATGCACAGAAAAATCAGTGGTATTGGACTACAGAGTGGCATTTATAAACCTTTTCAAAGTAAAGATTGAAAGGACAGTGATCTGTGATTAAATTGGGTGAACTCTACTAAATGATGTCACGTAGTGTCGATACTTGAGCTACGCTATAGTAGGGCATGGTTTTCTGGGTGTCCCAAGAGAAGTGAAAAAGTGATACCAGGTCATACATGGAGGCTACCATGACCAATGTACAAAAAGCTTCCTTGGGAATACGGGGTCATTAAAGCAGTGTTTATACTGTACAGTAACTCATATTCGGGCAAACATACTGTAGGATGATAGAAAAAGGACACCATACATACAGTACACCCCAAGCATTGGACTGGTCTGTGCACTTACAGTACTATATGAATGATGATACATATATAACTTCTGTACAATTTCAATTTCACTGTAATTTTCATCCACTGGAAGGTCATTGGTTTTTGCTCTGTAAATTATTATTTTTGTATGTTGTTTATTGGTTTATTGGATTAAAATCTCAGCTAGAACAAGCATAGAAATGTCTGCATATTTATCTTGTTTTCCCACTCAAACACCCGATACGATTGGTCTATTTCGCAAAATCTATCTGTACAAATTTACTAATTGCCTGGGACAGTTGAGGTCTCGATATTTAACTTTTAACTGTTCAAGTAAAGCCAATCACAACAAAACCCTTAACAATAGGCTTTTGCCTTGACATGGGTTTGCTATTTACCACACTACCTGGTCCAGAGAACTAACATTAAAGTCAACTCTGGTCAAAACTGCAAAACAATTACCACTCTGTCCTCAAAACTGACATCTGTACAATTCTAGACAAATTAGAATGACAAATTAGTCAACTTCAAGAGTTGAAGGTGAATTTTACTATCAGATGAGTTAGAAGATTCTTAATTGCTGTCTGGGTGTGACTTGGGCATAAGATACTGTACATTCTCACTGCCATGAATGGTTACTGTATGTTACACCAGTGGTAAAAAGTCAACCAAGAATCTTGCAGGGGATGGTGAGGGGGATGATGAGGGGGGTGACAAAGGGGGTGAGTATGAACTAATGGGTAGAGGAGGTTAATTATGACATAAATTTTATATACATGACTAAACTCACTAGACTAACAAAAGTAAAAATTTGAAATTTAGTTTATATGGACCCTCTGCAAAAAGAATATCCTAATCTGAATAACCTGTACACTCCCCCCCCCCCCTTCCCCTCCCATCCATACAATCATTTGAGTGAAATGCAACACCTTTTCTGCTATTTCGGAGTAATACTGTATGAATACGAAGTTCTACTCTCACATGCATTGTGTCTTACATGTGTCCATCTGAAACCAGGAGGAACTGATTAAATATGGCAGTTAGTCACTCTTTACTCTTTGTCCATACAAAAGTTCAAAAGTTGGCCCAGCAGTAGGTCATTCTTTTTCTTTTCTTAGCTTTGCTCAGATTCTATGAAAAGTCAACTGGGAAAATAATTTTCATCAATTCCCATGAAAATGAGTGAAAGGTAAAACATAAACTGCTAAGATGAATCAAAGATGTATATCCAGGAATAACTTGCAATTAATTTTATTGCTGTGTGAATATATTTCAAGATAGAATTGTACTTTCTTAGCAGGCTAGCAATATATATTCTTCTAACAAAATCCTGTCAGGATTGAAACATTAGGTCCACCTATATATACCTAAACATGCATTTTGCAGTAGATCAGCAGCGTCTTAGCACTGTTTCTCTTTGAAAAAATTTGGTTGCATTTACTTTGAAAAATATATATATTTAATTTGATAATAAAACTTTTCATGTTACTAAGCATTTTAAACATAAAATTATGATGAAAGTTTTAACTTTAATATCAAAGTCGGGAACAGTCTTGACAAAACTTGAATCTCTACCTAACCAATAACATTAACTTCAGTATAATAAGATGGTGACTTCATAACCTTTAACTCAAGAGTGTAGGACTATGGTGGTGAAACAAACACTCTCAAACATCCATCAAAGAACTAAAAGTTGTAAACAAACTAGCAGCAAATCTTTCTTGACCTTTCCTCCTAAAACACTTCCTTATATAGCTACCAGCTTTGATTGAATCTGTGTAAATCCAAATTATCAAAAACTGCATGTTTACTGAAATAGCAATGGTTCTCCCAGAAAAGCATTTACTTCTCTTCCCGTTGACCATGCAGAAGGTGAACAATGGTATTCGCTTGATATTTCTGAAACTCAATTTCATTCCTTCCCCCCCCCCCCCTTTTTAAATACCACAATGAAAAGAACAACAAACCATTCTGAAAAAGACAAGCTGTCAAGTTCAGAGAACTTTAGCATCAGATTCAGTTGTTAGTTGGTTCCAAAACTGTGGTCACTTCTCTGTAGGAGTTCACCTCTCTGTAGGAGATCACCACACTCAGTGGAGGGCTTCTATTATGTCAAATAAATTGTTCTGGCATGTTCTTTCTTGCGAGCTGTACATGATGGCTCGCAAACTCAGTGGGGGTGTATCTAGGTATATATGTATATATTGATTTAGCCTGTAGCATTCATTATCGAAAGATTTTATCAAATGTCAGGATAATTTTCAATTCCTAATTTGGTATTGCAACAACAACACAATTTGAACAGTTGTTATTTAGTGGCATCATCATAAGCAGAAGTATGAAAATGGAGTTGAGTGTACAGAGTTCAAAGCATGTGAATGTGTATATTGTGAATGTGAATGTGTCTGTTCAAAGTATCTCTTTCGAGATCTGGCTTTAGGAATCACAAATGATTTCGAGTTGGTTAGCATCATGTTTGATCTCTAGAGTACGGCAAATATGTCACAGAAACAGAACTAGTATTGTTCGATACAGGTGACTAACGCCTACAGTGGAATTACGACCTTCCTTACCGGTTTCGAACCTCTGGACATACAATCAGCGTCCATAGCCTAGTGGTTAGGGTGTCCGCGTACAAAGCAGGAGGCCCAGGTTCGAATCCCGGTGGAGGATGGAAGTTTTTTCACTGTTCTTGATTTTCCAACTCACTACGATATACCATTTATGTCCTATTTTCACTCCTCCCTTACCTGTCCTCACATTCCCCTGCACTTCTCCACATCTCTAGAGGATCTAAGACGATCTCACAATTACCATGTCTACATGCAGCTCTTAGCCACTTGCATACACTAATGTATGAGTGTTCAGAAAACTTCTCAAGTTGAGTCAACTTTAAGCATGTAATCCAAACCTCCTCATAAAGTAGCTATGGTTTATCTGTCTATATAATTTGCATTTGTCCATGAGCCATAGTCGCCACAAGTCCTGTTATATTCAAAGAAAAGATATTCCCTTACAGTACAAGTTGTACAAAAACAGGTACAAAGACACAGGGCAGGCTTAGACTTTCCACAGGATAAATATTTTACTTGACTTGAAAACTTATAGCGAGAGGGAATCTAAGTCTGTCTCCTGTGATAAGTGCTCAAGAGGAATCAAATATTTAATTAAAAGAAATTTATATGAAAAAGGCCCTGTGTTAGGTAAACAATACACTTGTGAGGCCTACTTGCGTAGTGTTTGAAATGATAATGTGTGCCAAGTATTAAGATGTGTGATTTTTTGTTACAAATCCTTCTTATGTCAACTATCTTCCAATCTTGATTCCCAATTACAGCCATAAAGCCTACTTTAATTCTGTAATGAATATGTTTCTTTCATCATTGTCAGATGTATGAAACTGTAAATTCAGGCTCTGTTAAGTTTAAGATCATGAACAACAGATTGAGGGGAGACTGAGGGGTGATGGAAAGGAGGCTGAGGGGTAATGGAAGGGAAATTGAGGGGTGATGGAAGGGAGATTGAGGGGTGATGGAAGGGAGATTTAGGGGTGAAGGCAGGTAGATTGAAAGGTGATAGAAGGGAGATTGAGGCGCTGCCAGGTGCGCAACTAAGACATGGCATTCAGTTTTCCGAATGATTACATCCCAACATAATATGAAATAAAAGCTGTTAAATGCAATATAGAACTTCTGTATGGTAGATTTGGAAGGAAGAGGTTGGTGACATGTCTTATAGGAAAGTTAGGGGTGCAGGGCAAGAATATTACCCAGATTGTAGGCATGGTAGATTGGAGTACCTATGTATAGTAGACAGGAACAGTAAGACAGGAATGAAGTAAATTGCATATTGCCACCAGAACAAAAATTGGATTCCTATGACATTTTTACAAATGTAAACCCATTCAGAATAGAGCTATACAGTTCATACTACTCCTTTACTAGACTATTTAAATGCAATCAAAATTTGACTGGCATTAAACTTTGACACTAGGGTACATCATAAACACCTCTAGTGGCAACAAACAGACCTGTTGGAATGCACTGATGCCATCGTTAAATAGAAGCGACACATTCAGTCAAGTATGAAGTGAGGTAAAGTTATTGTGAATGCCAACCATAAAACTTTGCAAATCTCTCACCTTGGCACTGTATATTCAATAATAAAAGAATAAAAGATTTTTTTTTTCAATAAGCATGAATCCACACACACCTGAAGGTAGTCTGCAATAAAATGAAACACTGACTCGTACTTTATGCCAGTCGGTATGACGTATGCAATTTTTTTTCTATAACAACTAATAATGTCCCTGCTACTCAAAATAAGTTTTAGCTGAGATTATATATACATACTGTACTTGAGTAATAGCAGGCAATCATGGCACTTCCAAGATTCAAAGACTCTTCAATGAACATAAGCATGTAAACTAGCATGTACACTTCAAGGTCACAAAAACTCTCAGTAGACCACCGCCTTGATGGCATTGAAAGTGGTTGACTTTTTTGAGTTTCAGAAAGTCTTAGCTATGGTGACAGGTTTGGTGCAGATGCTGCTGTGTATTAAAGCAAACAAATTGAAGAACAGAGACTGAAGCAAATAAATTTACAGAGGGGGGAAAATATGGATGTAATTGATTGGCTACAAATTACATTACAAAACTATTTTAACAGCTGCAATTTCCCACTCGGATGCAACGCGGGAATGTCAAGAAAAATATGCCAGGGCTGTTTGCCTCTCCGTTCCACCACGTACTGTACGGTACAGTACAGTGGCTTTGACTTTATCTTTGGTGTCTTTCCACAAGCGAGGACATCCTCTGCTTTATCAAGCATCTGAAGGGAAACTACTTGACAGAGAAACAAATAAAACAGGGGCACCAGTGGGGAATTGGAAGCGAAGAAGAATGATTGGATTCGATTTCCTAACCACTGATGGATTTATACCCACGACTGCCCTACCATGCATCCCTGCTCCAAAGTAACACTGTACTTCCAAAATATAATATTCTAAATGTGACTAAAGAGAAAGCTTAAAGCCGATATTGGCATAAACTTTGGTCAATGTGTGACTTTATTTGACACTGACATCCCATAAAGTTCATCAATATATGTTTAGGTCGTGTTTCATTGAAACGTGCAAAACAGAGAGTAAGGAATATTTAACATGCTCAACTTGGTTTTTGCATATCATGAATATTTCATATGTGAAAATAGGGAGGGGGGGTCCAGCAACAAAGTTTCTACACACGGAAAGGTCAAAACATCTATATGTCTTGGACGAGATTCCCATTCTCATATCTGCTCCTCCTCCTCTATTAGATGTGGAACATATGGGAGTAGGAAGACCTTGTTGCTCACTGACATTTAGTCTATCTGACACCTGCCCATATATATGTATGTAACACTAAATAGATGAGAATAACCAGAGACAGGTTAGTCATGTGGAACGCTAAGAGAGTCTCATTAGAAATGAAAGGCGGCTTGAAACTTATATCCATTAAACCTAGGATACACAAACAACAATGAACTCTAGCTGATTACATATTGGGAGTGTTGTTACAGTAAACTGCGCTTAAAGAAGACCCAACCACCATCTGTAGCTTACACGTGACAGAGATCTTTGCAAGAACAACTCAGATCCCAAAAAGCAAACCCCCAAAAAACCCTCTTGATCCATTTGGGAGATATCTGAAGTAAAAGGTTCATCTGGTTGGCTCTGTCAGTTTTTATTATTTCTGTGATGTCATATGCCACTAGGGTCTGAAACCTTTTGCTTTGCTATGTTTTGCTTTTCACGTTTAAAGGTGGCACGTTAACAGTGTCGACACTGAGACCAAAGTGCCATTTTAGGCCATGTTAAGACACTTCAATACAATAGATTAAAGCATTTGCAATTTGGGAGCACCAGTAATAAAATACCAATTACAGTGTTACTGTGAGTTTGAATGACGCATATCAATACGTACCATACTTGCCCTGCAGAAAGGTTTCTCAGAATCACTCTAGTGGGGATTTCAAGTTAGTTTTGTCTGCGGAGAGTGGTGGTTTTGACCTGTGCAAAGAAAATAAAAAGACCAAGAACAATTTAACATAATGTAAATTGGGAAAGAGATGGCCCATACACGGTACAGCCATAGTGCTAAGATTGTGAGGAGACAGGTAAGCGAGGCGCAAAGTTCAATACTCTAGCTGGACGGACAGACTGTACAACTCTCTTTAGACATGGGAATTAAATGTGACATTTTCAAACTGCCTCAATAGTTTGAGCGATCACATTCTCTGGGTAACATTTTGCAGCCCTGGTCTCTACCCAAAGACTTAAAATCTTTTGAGTTTGATTCAGATTAAAATTACGTTTAATGGATTATGATTTCCATTCCTCTGATTTGGATCCAGATCTAATATTAGATGAGCCACCAAGGAAAACACATGAAAAAGTTTCCTTTTCCTCTTCTTTGCCAAACAAATTATGTCACAGTACATATTATAGCTATTGTATGATGTTAACAGGTCAGATTTGTCATTAAAAGAATAATATCATGTGAAAAAAAAACAGAAAGAAAAGGGCTGAAAATTCAAATTAAACAAAAGCAAAACAAAAATGGAATTTATCTCCCTTGAACAAAAACTCATCATGCCATATATGCATATTATGTACCATGATATCACACGTTGGTAAAACTTTGGCTATGCCATGTACAGTAACAACTTTTAATGATTTTCCAATTTATTTTAACTTTCCAAGAAACATGTGCCATTTAACTCATAGATCTATGTTGGCATTGCCACGTTCCAAGCACTAATTAGCATTTTGCTTTCGGTGTAACCATATGTGTATTTAGGTAATCCGACAGTACACAGTAAAATGTGTGTAATTAAAACAATTTACAATTTCATAATAATTTAAATGCACTCTAAAAAGTAATGTAAATATTCCTTTTACACTAAAAGATTAATAACAAATTTTATCACTTTTAAACTACATGAGTACAACTAATTTTGCATACAAGATTCAAGACGAATTTCATTATTATTGTGATTTGAATAATAGCTAGACCTACTCAGTGCCTTTAAATATTTATGAAAGAGACCTCAATCTTCACATAGAGCCACTATACAGAACTAAAGTACTTTTCATGCTGCAGTTGCAAAATTTTACATAAAAGACAAACAATCTTTGCAAAAAGGACACAGGACAAAAGGATAGCTGAAGTTTCAACACCATTTTATCAACTATTCTAAATTTACACTTTGAACAAACAAAATTCAAAATATTTCGGCGAGCTTCGATCAAAACCAAAATTTACTATTCAAATATATACTGATGAGCCGAAGGGCTGAACTCTATACATTAAACCATCTGTACATATCATACTTACTGTATACGATGCCAGTTTCTACTGATCCCAGAGTACCTTGCAACACATCAAAGCCACACTTATTCCATAAAATAGAAAGTTCATCGATCCATTCTTTATTGTAGTTGTCAAAACCAGCTAATCAGAACTTATAAATATGCACATTATTCATTCCTTAATGGATAAAATACTGACTGTTTAACCCTTTACCTTTTTTTTTTTTGCTTTTCTTTTTTTCGCCAGTCATTCTTCAGATATCAAGAAACCATCAGATGAAGAAAAGGACATCATTGTAATACAGAAATTTTTATCTGTTATGAATTGTCCATGCAATGAATCATTAAGTAGTGTTATAATCCTCAGTGACTATTAACTATATATTCCGTAAAGACTGTTAACTTATAACGAGCCGCTTCTTACCTTACAGTTTTTCATCAGTTCGGCAGCAATGACTCACGAGCTTCAACTTTGAGTCACTTCAATTTAAAATACAATTCTCTCCCCCCTTTTTTTTTTCTCTTTTTTTTTTTTTTTTGGCTTTTAACTCAACCGCTCGGGATCGACACATGTACAAAATGGATGTGTACACAGACTCGGGGAGGATTACACAAGTCACGACCATGGACTTCAGTGAATCACTACTACTAGCATGCAACCTCAACGCCGCAGAAGAAGAGGAGAGATGAAAGACGGAGGGAGATCTCGAGATTCTATACGCAGATCTGGCGCCGCCGCCGATGGAATAACAGGGCCAGTCATTTGAAACTCGGTAGAATGCAAGTCAGTTCCATGATATTATTAACTTGATTAAAACTCCAAAGGAAAATATTGTTGGACAAGAGGTTTAATCAAAACAGTTGGTTAACCTTGAAATGAGTTTTGCTCTTGGCCTCTTCCATTTATAAGAACTTTTATGAAAGCAAAAAGGTTTTGATACGACGGCGTTAAAAAAAAAAAAATAACGAAGAACATAAAACACATCCATGGATGTACTCGACGAAATATCACACTTTTGTGAATACACGGTCACTTTTAATGGATAAGTGTTAAAAATTCTTTCCCTTCCTTTAAAAATTTGGGGTGTGTGTGTGTGTATATACGTAGCTGTGTGTGTGTGACAAAACCTGCAAGCCAAATCTTGAAATTGTGATCAAGAGCTTTAAGGGAATCAGGTTGTTATCATTCAAATTTGATAGGAGAAACAGGCTGAGAGCCTGAGAGTAATCAGGATATTTTGTAATTGATGAGTCAACAACCATGGCAGTTGAGACTGTTTATTAGTAATCGTTACGTATGTATACTGTAGCTACTGTACTGTTAAGTCTGTACAATAAGATATTTGCAGACTGAATAAACATGGCTGGCATCTTTACTAAAAGCAGGATATTCAATAGAACCATTGTCCCAACGGTTCTTCTAATGTAGGAAATTTAATTTCAACAGTAACTGACCAAGTTTTCCATAAATTTCTAAAACATTAAAGCAAATAAGCAAACAGTGGTATTTAATAGTATGTAAATTTTTTTAAATTTCAAATCACTGATTGTTTTGAGAGCAATGAAGTTAACTAATAAAATATTACAGTAGTGGACACACAGCCTGACAGTTATTTTTAGGGCTGGAAACTGACAAAACAAAACAAAATCAGTATCCGTATTTTAGTTTATTCTCATTTCTTAATGTAAAATGTATGGAATGTACCTCTAGAATTTCCTCCTTTCGCTGTGAATGCTTTAAAACTTTGGTTACATGATATTCCATCATTATTTAAGTTCTAATACACCATTCAAAAGAAAACACTCAGAGAACCAAATTTAACTGCTCACGAAGACAACTCAATCCCCAAATGTTTGTGTACGACAAATTTTGAAACATAGATTTTCTTGATTGCAAATAAAATTAATTTCCCCATCAAGTTTTACGTAGCTTCTCAGACACAGTTGAGACTTACTAGAACCGTAGTTTGTGGTGGACTGGGCTTGATATAGTATTTAGCTGCACTCTGGTCCTATACCATACACATGTATATACTGAGTTAACCTGGGCAGGTTTGAGCTGAATTCATGAGGTTCTGAAAGTCACTTTAAATGACACCCTGATATATATGCTACAATGGTTGGTAAAGTATGAAATTAAACTTCCTTTTTTAATATGTATATTGTATGCATGATGCCATGCTGTTACCACAGTTGATAGTACCTTCTAGTAGTCCTAGATAGTTTTCCCATCACCAACTATATGAATGCATGATGATAGCAAAACCAGTCACCTAGATCTGCGGAACAAATAACCATTTGAGCTAATTCTAGAGAGGTTGTCAAAAGCCACTATCGCTGTTAGACAGCATCAATCAACTGACTTTAATATTAACCAGAGTGATAATGGGGCCCCCTCCCGGTGGCTACACTAAATACCATGTGGGAAACCAACCAACAGTTGAACCGATCTCTGAAACATATATTTTTGACGTACACCTGAAGGATAGCAAATACTAGAGTCTCAGCCAAAGTAAAATCAGGTTGTTTTGACAACCTGTCACATTTTCACATTAGTACAACTTTTAAGTGAATTAACTACTGGTCCACTGGGGTGATACATCCCGCTCTGACATTTTGCTGAATAGCTTTCTACATGTCTCTCCTAGTCACATGTAGAAAACGGCTTCTGAAGTGTAAATTATTGGTACCAGGGAGTATATCAACAACTCCCTGTTGATACTGACTAAGGCAATTCTTGACCTCTCTCACAAAGACAAAGATACCTTCAGGGAGGGGATTACTGTCCTCCAAGAAGGAATGGACTTCTCTTAATGGAAATTTAGCATCCAGTATATATGCACACAGTAACCAAATTTCATGTGTTGTTTTAATTGACAACCTACTGTATTGTGCATACAGTGAATATAACTTTATTAATCATATCAAAAGTTGTAAAAGGGACCAGGTGTGGATGACAAATGATTGAGAAATTTAAAAAAAAATTCATTAGTCACTCGCTCATTAACCATGACTTGCTGGAAAAAACTAGAAAGGTGAGTACTGTACTGTTACACTTTATCAAGTAGTATCATCCACTACAATATTATTTGAATTTAGAAATGGTAGAATCTGTGACTTTAGTCAAATTTATGACCAAACACAAAGCTACAAGTGCACGATTAGGAAATTGCCGACTCATTTACACATTCTTGCAAATCATTAATCAGCGATGCACCATAATTTTGAAACACTATGAAGGTACAATAACAACGACATTCCTAAAATTCCTAAAGACCTGAAACACAATATCACTTATACAGTACATTCATGTGTCCCACACTGCTTGCTTGCTGCATACCTGTTCAATATCACGGCCAAATGATACGTACAGATGTGCAGGTTATATGGTGATCCAAGTACACTGCGCAAGATCAAGTCCTATTATCCGAATTGCAACCTAAAAATCCAATCTTAAACACAAGTTTGTTTTATTTAGAATAAGACAAGATATATACTGTATACAGTACAGCAATCTCCCACTCAGATGTCAAATCTCTCCCGGATCACTCCAAATAGAAGAAAGTCGGGAAAATCCCTATATTCTGAAGCTTCCTATTTAGGACCATCTGAATTCCAAATTTTGTGCAAACACCACAGTGGGTGGGGGGGGGTATATAATTATAATCAACCTTCAACATTTGTTTGTCTCAAAACAATGATGCCATAGACCTGATTTAGACTTTACAAGGAGACCAATGTTTTTAAGAAGACAAACCAGAAAGCCAAGAACCAAAAGTGAATGTCTTGCCACATTTTACAATTTTGTATTGGAACATCAAATGTCAGCACTGCCATTATTAAGGTGGACTCACATACAAAGTGTGAAATCCATCCATGTTCACATTTTGAGTTTTCTTGTTAACAAAAGTTTTCAGACCTTGACCTCTGTTGACATCCAATGCCCTTTGAACTCCGATGAGACCATTAGGGATCGTGTACTCAATGAGGTGGATCCACATACTAGTATGAAGTAAATCCAAGTTTAACTTTTGTAAGTTCAAAGAATTTCAAACTTTGACCTCAAATGGCCTTAAGACCGCTGCAGAAAACGAAAGAGTTTTCACACATCCTTAGTAAACTTGGGGCTAGGCGGTACAGTACATTATAGAACATCCCAGCTGACGGATGACCGAGCACACTTGCAGCTCAGAAGGATAACCCAAAGTTCCTGAGAACAGGTAAGAACACTAAAATTGTCCCTATAAAAGGTACTGTACTGTACATCTTATTGCAAGAATATTAATTTCAACGCGTAAACAGCCTTTGACTTGTATACAGTAGTACAGTATACTAACGATTGCTGATTTGGGAGACACAATGTTAAAACCTATTACATCAGAGAGGTACAGGAGATGAGGGACCGAATACATTTATCCTATTCAGTATTCAGTACCATGATTTGTAACATTAGTCATCCTCTGTACTGTAATTGTAACTAACTTCGTACATTGTAAAGAGATGGCTGGTGGAATGCTAACAGAATATCAGATAAACTTCACACTACTGTAGAGTATCGTATGAGCACACTGCCGTGGAAACCATAAATTGTTGAAAAGGAAGGACCAAGGCGATTCACATAATTGATAAAATATCCTCTATCAATCACTTGTCGACTGTTGAAAGTAGTAGATCCGGAAGGAGGAGGAGGTAAATGATGGTTCATGGAAAGTACACTTGATGGTAGGAGACAGGTCAAAGCAGAGTACAGTACAGTAAATGGGTAAGAAGAATGATAAAGGACCAACTTCAAAACACATCTTGTACTAAACCTTGCTTCATCTGAGAGCCTGTACAATATTTAAATATCACTTCATGAGGCTGATCAAAATTGTCTACTACAGTTTGTGTTGTTGTTGAACTGTGCATAATATTACAAGCAAGGTTTGTGCAAAGAAAAATGCTGGCACAAGCTGGACAGTGGATAGATAAAACTTGAAAACATTCATATCACAAGAGGATAGCATTTTAACTAGCTTCCACTGTGAAAGCACTTTAAGCACAGATTAAAATGCATTTGTAACACTTCACTTCACAGAGTTTGGTTATAAAGAATTCTAAGTCTAAGCTTTCAACACAATTTCTATGAAGACAATGCACTGACTTCCATAGAGGTGAGATGTCCCCCAAAAGAGAATGAGTCACTGTGCTATATATACAGTACCTTCAAAATAATTCCTTACAGTGTTAAACAAAATGATAAAGTAATCCATCATTTCCTACATTCTAATTCTGAATCATTAAGAGAGCTATCTACTGTATGCTGCTCCACTGCACAAATCCATTGGTTGGTTGGATACAGATTATAAATCAGATGAACCTAAAAAGAAAAGGTGGCTCAAGTATTTAAAAACTTCTTAAAAGAATCTTCACAAAACAAGGATTTCTTTAGATATCCTTGTCCTCCAGCACCCTCAGACACTAATCATGGTAATAATTCCCATGTCCCCCCAGGCTTCTCCCCTCCCCCTCCCTAGGCAGTGTCCTATTTTTACATCATGAGTATTACACGCAGATGAAGCCTACATTTATGACTCATGACACTGTATCCGTGGTGATATACAGTACAGTAGATGCAGTCATTCAACTGGAGAGATAGAAAAATTGTACGATCTCCCTGGTGCATTTAAATGAAGATGAAGGCCTCCGCTGTGTCTCGGATCCTCGTGCCCCCCTCATGAGGGTACCTTTGAAGGGTACCATGTTTTCTTGCATGAATGTGCTCTGATGTGCACATGCAGTGACATGGAAACTGAATGTTTCAAATACAATTAGTATTCGTCATCACTGTGCTCCATCTCCATTGATGTAAACGTTTTAAATGTTCTCCCTGCAGCATAGTGTCATCGGCGATTTACGATTTTACGGTACTACTTCCAACGTTTTATTGACGTATTGTGCGCAAATTTAGTACCCACCCATAGATCCAATATTGGTTTTCTATTTTTTTAAATTTCCGGAAAAAAATCAATTCCAAAAGGTGGTTTGATGATCTACTGTACTTTAACTCTCTGTTATATATACAGTAAGTTACTGTTAATTCCTCTTGCAGGAAAAACTTAATTGTCTCATGCTCTAAAAAATATGCAAAATAAATATAATGTGGATATTACAAGCTGTTCAGATGATGATGATGTTTTCCTGCTGTTTTGTTGATAAAATAATTAACAAGAATACAGTACATTGCAGTTTAGCAATGCAACAATGCAATGTAAGTGACTGTCTGCATAATTATACTGTACAAACTGACCCTTTTGGGGTGCATTTGGGATGGAGGAGGGTTTGGGATGGGGTGGGTTTGGGTTTGGGATGGAGGAGAGTTTGGGATGGTGGAGGGTTTGGGATGGGAGAGGGATTGAGACAGGGGAGGGATTGGGTTGGGAGATCAGTTTGATTTTGTGGATTCATTCTTTTTCTTGAGGTGGCTTGACCTGTTTGTAGGCATCACTTCTGTCAAGTCCCCACTTTTGTATTATACTGTATAATATTCAATTGCAAACATTTGCAATGCTATTATTAATGCTATAATTTATGATTGAAATTTCTTCTTTTTTCTCTGGTGTATCTATTGTGTTATTCTTACAGTATTCGTGATGGCAACAACCAGGTGAAATTTTTTTAATACCGTTTTGACATTCAAGCATACTTCATTAAACTGAGAATAACTTCAAATTGAAACTAGCATATAGAAAACAATATTTAAACAGTGTACTACGTAATCCCTAACTTCGGTTTCAATCTAAGTTACATTATGATTCATCTCAACAAGCACAATTCCTATGCAAATGATATGCAGCTTATCAAATATCAAAATAATTGCCATTAAATACTTCATAGAATACTGTACCTGTATTATTCATCAGATCCACTGTAAAACTTACTTCTTTTCTAATTTTAATTTTTAATAATCTGACTCAATATTTCTGCCGACAACACCACCAATGGCTCAATGACCTACTTCTGTTGTACAATATATGCCAAAATACAGCATTTATATTTTATAATATATGATAAGTTCCAGAACATTCAAAGGTACAGTTAAATTAAAGAACCACCTTCACCTCTGATACAGATATCTTGACAACCCACCTCACCATCACCTCAAACTGAGATTAAAAGTATCTCATAGCTTTGATTTCAGGTCTTTCTTGGTACCCAGCTACCTCTGGCGCCATGTGGTGCAAATGTCAGAGTTATTTTGCCCCCCATCGATTGAAACTGTTTGTTCGTTTCGTTACACATCACGTATTTATAGCAGCGGAATAACAAGTCAACAGTGCAGGCGCAAGTTACATGGGACTTGCCATCAATGTTATGTTTATCAAATATATTCATTTGTTTGCTGATGTAACATTACATTATCATAATCATTTTACAAAGAAAGTCAGTTTCATCCAATGGTGACCATCCTTGCACTGTCTAGCATCATTGTACGCAGCACTACCACACTTTAAAACAGGTTTTATATTTCTTTCGTTTTTTTCCCCTTTTCGTTCCTTTGCTTTGGGACTACTCAAATTTCATAGAGAAGTGTTTGTAACTTAGTATTGCGAATCAAACATGAACGAATTTTACCCAAAGTGTGACCTATTTAACGACATAATTTTATCTTATATTCATTTGTCCATAACTCCCATGCAAACTATCTCTACCAGTCAATATTTTAGAGTAATAATAATAATAATAAGCAAATATTTATAGAGCCCTTTATGCAAAGGCCTCAAAGCGAGTAGTGGTAGGCTCCTTTCCCCTCCCAGCATTCTCACATTATATCATATTAGACAAGAATCCACAGTGGAAATTTTCTACCGGGATTTCAGTAAAATATCAATTTAAAAAAAAAGAGACTGAAACGTACCTTTCTTGTGTACAGCATCTATATGTCCTAGTACTCTAATAGTTCCTTTGCTGCATGGGAATGCCTCCTCGACAGATGGATGCTCTGCCCGTGGCAACCATACAGTAGATAATGATGAATCGTTGACAAGTTTACAAGTGCGTGCCGGTTATCACTGGTCAAGCCTGGCGTGTCGAGAGAAACAGCAAAACCTGAGAAATTCGGGAATAGTAAGAGAAAAAAAAAAGTTACAATAAAAATAAAAAAACCCAGACTAACAGCCTCTTGTACATTGAGAGGCTATTGGCGCCAGGGAAACAGATCCCGCTAGAATTAGCAATTTCGGCACCAAATTATTCTGAATTTGGAGGCATATGGGATCAGAAGCTATGAGAATTCACAAATGAATTAAGAAGTGACAAATTTGTTGACGCGGGGTGCGCTGATTTTACGTCATCCACAGAAGCACGCTGAGGGCAAAAGAGTTCAATTGAGGACCGACAAATGGAAGGGGGAAGGTTAGAAACAATGACAAACAGGTTGGACAATTGAGACCATATATGACTTGATAGCATCACAATAAAAACAGATTTCAATTATCTCAAAGTTTTTACTTTTATTGAAAAGAGAGGAGAATGTGACCTACTTTTCAGTAACCTGTTTTTAACATTCTGGATTTAATAAACTTTTGTTTATTTCCACTGTGCAAATGTTCCCATATCATAAAATAAGCAAAAGATATGGTTTTGTTAAATTAATTACATTTACAGTACTACCTAATATATCAAAATATTTGGAGGGACTATATAAGAAATTGTCATTGGGGAAAATCCAACCTCCTGTTATGGTATCTGATAACCGTTGGTAGCGTTACCCTTCAGGCCATATGTGGTATGAGTACAACAGCATGAGTATGATTACAAGTAGAAATTCCCTTCGTGTGAGTACAAGTGTAAGTACAAGGCCCTAAGCATGAGTACAAGACTCTAAGCATGAGTACAAGGCTCCAAGTACAAGGCTGAGTACAGGGCTCTAAGCAATCATCTCTTCTGAAGAAGAGCTAGTCAATGCTCTGCAAGTTTTGGCTGGTTTACTTACAATCACTCACTAACATTATTGTTTGCTTCTCATTCGAGATTCGGCCTTATTCTACGTGCAGCTTAGCTATATCTGTCCGTGACCCAACATACAAAAATCGAAAAAAGAAAATGAAAACTGAACCTCTGTTTCATCGTTGCAGGCAGCAATTGGACGATTGGTGGCTACGAGTGTCTAATATGTGCAACCAGTGGAAAATTGAGTTAACCAGCGGTTTCCTCAAAGTGTAATGAGAAAAGAGGAACCTTGCGACAAATGTCAATCCGTCCAGAAAATTTGTTTTCAGTTTGCCCAAGGGTAAAGTTGAGACTGCGATTTCATTAGCTTTCTTCTTCTCTCTTCATTCAATTTTGTGAGAAGTAAATATGTTTGTCTGTGATGGTCTAGATATATAGTTTAGTATGTTCGTTAGGTAAGTAAAAATTGCAGTTCATGTGTAGTCTCTATTTATAGATCGGTAACAACATGATAGCTTCATGCATCAGCAAAAGGATATCCAAAGAACGTATTTTAAACACAGTACGTGATAAGAATTGGAAGTGAGGCACTTTCGAATGGTAGATTCGGTTTGAAGAGAAAATGGGAAGTGATGTACATATGATGTATATCAAATACTGGACACTGGGTTGCAGCCTGGGTAAAAATTGACCGTCGAATAGTGGATTGGTTAGAAACAGAAGTGTCCTTTTAGAGAGAAGACAGGCAAGGAAGAATAGTTTTAATGCAGAGAAACTGACAAGGAAATTATCAACAAATCTTGAAAACTGAAAGAGACAAGAAACTTGGTTAGCTTTCAAGAATAGAAATTATTTATTATTATTTA
>KN895906.1:0-16766 GCA_000934455.1 Apostichopus parvimensis
TTCCCATGATCAATTTTGTGGTAGATACTTCCTGAGGGGAATGTACATTTACCCTAAAGGCGTTCTGTATTTTACAGCAATCGCTGTGACCTAGTTGGTTCTTTAGATGACACAAAACAACCACTTAATGAGGTTCATTGAAAGCTGGCTGAAATTGAAACATTTTAAAATGTGTGAAACAGGAACATAAAAGTTTATAAGTGTCTCTACATAAGCACATGATTAGTTACCTAATTCAGGTAACATTCCCAAAATCATTCTCAATCAAGTAATTGCCTCTTGTTAAAAGCAAAACTGGTCTCCTTTCTGCCAGCTCTGAATTGAATCTGAAAGTCAAATATGATGACCTCTGCAGTACATAGCACTTTACTCTCTAATTGAATTGCAAACATCCACAGATCTTATTGCAAACAAGCTTTGTCAAGGGTGGTCAACAGTCTCAGGGTCCCTCTTTTAACTCGGGCACCCCACTGGGCCCTGCTAAATGAGGGTTGTTTGGATGGAAATGGAATTGCTTAACTGGATGATGACGTTTAGTAACATAGCCCCCTTTGATCCCGAGCGAAAGTCATATCAACTCCCAGTCTTCTGTTTATTTGGCACACATACCCCCTGCTATGACTAAAGTGCAAAGCTATGGAATAGCTCGTGATCATTAGCAGAGTGATGGAGTCTCCAAACAACCTGTTCAAACTTACCCTTACATGAATGTAAACCCCAACCCTAGATGTCAATCACAACCTGTGTCAAAAGAAATTTGCAATTTTGATCCAGACATCTTAATAAAGACTTCACACGCCAGGTGTTTTATCCATCAAAGTCCTGACATATACTTTAGTAAATGAAAACCTTTAAATAAATTGGTTGTGAAGTGTTAGAGGTAGAGGATTTATCAAATTGAATTGGGAGATGGTGGCACACTTGTTCTTCTATATATATCTTTACCCCACTTCATGATCTAAATTGCTTAACTGTAAGCCAGAAAAATATCTTTTTCTAAAAACATGACTTATAAAATGCCTTAAATAGGCTTGAGTTAAAAAAATTATAATTGGTACTGTCTTTGTATGAAATGAGTAAATTATTCTGTATTTAATGTAGTAAAGTTGCATCATTTGATGAATGATGTTAAAGACCCGGATAGTATGATGTATGAAAACACTTTGACCCACACAATAGGTAACCATATTCTTTTTCGTTTAGCATATCAAGGACACATTCTCTCTCAGAACTTTTAAGTACAGTGATGGTAAAACAGGCATGTAAATTTTCAATTTTAGTATGAATGTACATGTATTTCTGGAATTAACAGTTATTTGAGTTCTATTTGGTAAAGCTTACTCAATCACAATGCGATTCTCTGAGGTATGTACAGTATATACTGTACTTCACCCCTCTCTTACCTGTCTCCTACACTAATGCACCTTCCTGATCTACCAATCTGCAACTGGTATAATTTTTGCACTCCCCTCCCCCCCCCAACCCGGTGACCTCCACTACCGGTCACTGCACGCTATCTATTCCTTCCGAATTTACCATACTGAAGGGAAACCCATGTTTTCAATCCCAATTCTGTCTATGCCTTTTTTACTCGAATCATGCCGTTTTCAATCGACGAAGGTTACTAACCAATTCTACAGCAAGATTCCACAAACCACTGCTTAAGTATTGAAATACTCAAACCCAAATCAGTAAGTTTTAGGGAATTAACATCTATATCTTCTTAAATGTGCTCGCCCCGAGTTAGTTGAACTCTGTGAAAAGGATGATGAGTTCATCAATTGTAAATTACATCATTTCTTTGGGTGTTCTTGTTGTTGCTTGTTCTGTGTGATATCTGTCAGATTTCATATATATGATATCTGTTGGTGCAGATATGACCTGCTTCCTGACCTTTCTGCATTTCCGTTCTCATGACAGAAAAAGTCCCCAATAACAACGGATGCTTAGCTTGTCTCATTGTATTTCAACCAGATCCACACACATATTCAATTTGGAGCCATAGAGTCGAAAGAAATTCCACCTGCGGCGTTCAGAAAATAGCCCTCATTTCCTCCTAACTTGTACCTGTAGACCTGCGGCATTTGTCAATTCTTTCAATTACCATTTTGGTCAGTTCATCTTTTGCCATTTGCAATGGTCACGATTGTTGTGTGAGGCACATTCGTGACCGCACAACTGACCTGAAGCGAACAGGATACCAAGAGAAAATGAATTGTTCCCAACGGGGGACCTGATCTCTTTGACATTTGCGTGCCTCCGCATTAAATACACATTACATCTACGAATCAGGAACCGTCTTTTGTTTCTTCAGGGTTGAAAAGAAATATCTCCGACAACGCAAGTTTATAGAGCTCGTCAATGTTTTTTGACTTGCCAAAGTCCTTCAAATCGAGTTACTGATGACCATGTGTTTCATTAAGTTGTCAAAAACCATTACGTATACATTAGTAGATAATTAGACTACTGTACTCATTAGTTTGTCACATTTTCAAGTTTTTCTCTTCAATGTGACTTGCATTCGGAGGTGTGATTGCATAACCCTCACCAATCAGTCAGGAAAATATCCTGCTGTCATGTAGCAAAAACATCACTCTCTCTTACATGGAGTAAAAATACAATTACTGCTTTAATTCGTTATGCCCTAGGCTAGACAAAACCTTTTGGAACATTTACAATTATTGATGATGTTTGGTTTTTATTTCAAACGCATTTTAAATGGTTTATAGATCCTGAGGTGTTATCACATTAACTTTGATTGTAACGATCGAAATAAGGTTGGAGCAAAGGCACAGTAGTCATCAGTGTGAATCCACTGCTGGCAAATTATTTCTCTCCATTTCAAAAATAAGATGGGATAAGACATAACACATCCAATTTTGTCCGTAATGGCTCCCCAAAAGAGTTGTAAAATTGTCAATTGAAGATTTCAGATTTCTAGCCCTTTCACAGCATGCATGCCTGTTTCTATGTCATAACACTCACGTATGTTTGTAAGGTACCGCAGTTGAATAAAGCACCAAACACTGCTTGATTGATCAATTATTCATGGATCAAGTATTCATGGATGAAGTATTCATGGATCAAGTACTCATGGATCAAGTACTCAATTTATCCCGCTGATCATGCATGTTATTCAATACGTTGCTTGTGGAACAAATAAAGAATTCTCCTTAATTTTCTGTAGTTTTCTTCAGAATCAACTCGCATGGTATTATTGCATTAGTTGGCGCCATCTTTCTAAAAAATGCAACAGTTTGTCACATGAACGTTAAATCGTACTGTATACCTAACTTATCTAGGAGTGTTATGCTAAGATTTCTGAGTGGTCTCATGATAAGTAATGGTAGTAAGGGTCGGTCATAGAGGGCACACAGTGTTCAAAGGTAACCAGTTCATTCTGGGCATGGTATAACAAGAGTGCTAAGGTTGTGGGGAGACAGATAAGCTTGTCACTCTTAAATATCCAAACCAGTCAGTTTTGGGATGTATTTACATAACTCATCTAGGGAGGCAGTGTTATGCTAAGATTTCTGAGATTATGACAGTCACTGATTCCAGTATCTGCAAATTTGTTTCAACTGGGCTTTCCAAAATTATATATTCATAAATTTCACTTCTCAGCAGATTGAACAAAGTCGCAATCAAAAGAAAGAAATTTATATTTAGTTGCCCTTCCGGCGCGAACGATTGACCGTAAAATCACTGTGCCCGCCCATATCAGCATGTTCATTACACAAATTTAACCTATATATACTTGTATCGTCCACCTCTTTTACCCAATTTCATGGAGGAAACGTCTGAAAACACCTGTTTCTTCCTTGCAATGTAAGTAAATGGCACAATTTCGCAAGCTACATCGGTAAGACCGAAAGAAAGATATACTATCCAAGAGAATGGAACGCACACAGGCTAGCACACAGGCCTAATGTTCGTAAACAAAACAGAATGATTTGATTGGCGCATGATCTGTTGGGCGGGGCTTGCATGTTTTGAATGAAGTTTGTAGAATTTCGGACTCGTTAAAAAAATCTGGCGAATTTTATTCAGCACAAATTGTTTGACGACAGATAACTCAATAAAGGTAATGATTATTAATATGAAAATTGCATAGAAGGGTATTATTTTCACTGAGCTTTAAGGGCAGAAAGCTGGAAAAGTCGAAGTTTTAATTTGGCAAACACACGTTGAGACTTTAACATGTGACCATCCAATATCTTGTACTGCACTGCAGCTATGCCTTCAAAGTATTATCAAGTGTATGTATTGTCAGTGTGTATACATCACCTAGAATGTTACTAATTAGTGCCTTGCTGTACAGTAAGGTGATAGGGGATCAAGCCAGGTACTACAGGTAAACAAGTGGCACCTTTCACGTCTAAAGATTTCTTTGAACTTGTCATTATTATTATCATCAAAAAACACTTGTAAGACTTGATAAGTTCATCACTACAGTATACTTTTTCACATATTAATGTAGTCACTTTTAATATACAGATACAAAATACTGTAGGTCAATGAGTGAAAGTTAGAAGACAAATAAACAAAAAGGAAAAGATAAAAATGAAAACTCAGAATGCTCTGACTCACCTGCAAAGAAAATGGTCCAGATATTAATAATGATCTGATAAGGTGTGAGAAGCCGCAGAGCATCGGTATCACCCTCCAACTCTGCATCGTTGGCAATCTTGATGAGACAATCCACCAGATCTCTGATCTGTCCATCCTGGAAGGTTTCTCTGTGTTTCTTGTAAAAATTGAGCAAGAGTGAATCTCTACACTCCTTAGCATCCATCATGGACCTTATCCAAGGGTTGGGAATATGTTGTAGCCATGGCAATAGGTTTACCGGATGAACAGGCGTGATGGACTTTCCAATCTTCTCTGTGTAGTCGAATATCAACCTGAGTTCATCATCTTCTTTCTGGTACCTCTTGCCAAATGCTATGTTGTGCAAGATGTTCAGTGAAGCCAGACTCAGATCATCTTTGGGGTCAAAGGCTATTTGTTGGTAGGAATTGAAACGGTCTGTTAAACTCAGAGCCTCCTCATGAAGCTTCTCGCAGAGAGAGGTTCTCGTGATCACCTTGAAAGTTTGCCTCATGATCTTGGTGTGGAGATGGAAATCATGTTGTTCTCTACACGTCATGAAACCTTTCTCCAGAAAGAAGTCTAAAGAGAAAATTTTGGGTCTCCAAGTCACATGTGGCCCATTGTATGTTTCTTTGATAACTTTTGCATCATTCAAAATAACTACTCTCTCTCTGCCAAATTTGAGGCTGAAGACTTTCCCGTAAGTCTCTGACATTTTGGTAAGGCAGTGATGGATGGCAGATGAATCAAGCTGCAAAATATTACCCAGGAGGGGGAGGGATGGTGGTCCAGGTGGGACCTTCCAGACCCAATATTCTTTCCACTCATTTATGTAATAAAATGCTATGTATATGACAATTACTATAAAGATCAAACAGGGTGACAGCATGATTGGGTTACAACGAAACAGATCAAAAAATTTTCAAAGTCTTCTTCCTCCTCCAATTGAGTCAAATTTAGGACAGAGAAAAAGGGGTTTCTATTCCCGGCCTTCTTCTTCGTTGTTATTTGTGTCTTCTTGCTGGTGTAGGGGATAATTTCTTCATGGCATTCTGCCTGTTGATCTTGGTTGAAGATAATATTCTGCAGAGAACAAAATGGAAGATGAGATTTTTAAGTCACTCCAGTACAAAATTCTCAGTTTTTTCATGTATTATACCAAAATATTTACCAATATATTTTCTTGTCTTGATGTGAGTTGTCTGTTTAATAATAAATAGTTAAAATCACAGTCACTGAAAGATCAGAGTATTCTGTCATATAATTGTCCCTTACTCTCCCTAATTATAAGATACCATCTTTTTGCCATTTCTAGAAGCTTGTTTGTTTCACTCATTACATTAAAACTCTTGAGCTGAGCTCTTGTGCCTGGTTGGCACAAATCAAGATTGGAATTTTAACAGTTCTGTCCACTATTTCAAGATATAGTGAAGAATTGAAAGTTAGTTCAATGTTAAATTTCCATGTTATTATTGTATAAGGATCAGCTTCAAGTTGACTTCTAAGACAGAAGGAAGAAGAAAAACCAAATCTGTGGTGTTTCTTTCAAGACAACCTACCAGGTCCATCACAGATCAGAAGTGATTAATCTTTAAACAAACATGTGTTTTCTACTGTTAATAGAAAATTAACTGATAATTAAAGAAAACTGAAGAATACCTCTTCAAAAGCATGGTCCTGAGAATTGAATCACAAACTTTTCCAGAAATTGCAGAAATAATGGAATCCAAACTTAAAACTTTGGTGCACAGCATAGTGATTAATGAAACTTTCTCTCAGCTAAAGACAACACAGCAACTTATAAACACTACATAACCATATAGCTACTGACTTCGGAATCTGTGCTATACATCTGAAAAGGACATCTCTGTAAAGAATTTGATTTTTTAAGTACAAATATATATGCTTAGTATTCTTTTTAACACAATCAATTCACCTTCAGGACTGAATTGTTATGAAAAGGTTAATCATGCCAAATCTTTTACATTTGCTAGCTCAGTCTTTTAAGACCCTTTTCTTTGGTTTTCTAACTGTTAAAGGGATATGCATGGTTTGATGAACACTCATAATACGAATTACACAGTGTTTGCCTTATAAATCACTGTTTGTGCTAGCTTCATACAGCTTGAAATGTACCCGCATTTAAAGATAAAATAAATATGTTGTACATTACCTGCATATTATATAAGAATATTATTTGTTGACTGTCATTAATACCAACACATATATGTTCTTTTTATGAAAGGTATCGTATCAAGATAGGCAATGTAGAATAACATTTTACGGCTGCATAAATAAATAGATAACTACCTGCCATTAGTGATATTTGTTTAGTCTGCACAGTAGAATGTGGAGTGACGATAAATAAAGCCAAGAGTCCAACCAAGGAGCTTAACTACAGCGATAGTGTTCACTTTACGGCAGGCCACGGATTCAGATGTGAGTCCTTGTACAGTAGTAGTTGAATGTTTCAGTGTACTGCTTGATCCACCCTTACCTGCCTTGACACTACTATTACACTTTCTCATCTACACAGCCTATTAACTGGTAATATTTTAGCACTGCATCCTCCTCATTGACCCTATAGGTGAACATCCATTTTACGTCTTCTTTCGGAATCAACAGTACCATTCACAAAGTACTGTATATAGTCTATTCGAAGGATTGTCGTTTGTAAATATCCAAACCAGGGGGTTGTGGTGTTTTCATTTCATTTCATTTTCATTTATTATTTCATTTACTTTGAATGGAAACTCTAAGTTTGACTTGACCAGGCATACCCAAAGACTCTCGAAACAGTTACCTCCATATAGTATCAACTCCCTTTGTCTACATGATTGAGTACAGCACTGTACATACATATATTGCTTAATGATATAGGCTATAGGAAATATTACTTTGGACAAATTTGTTGTCTTCAATTGAGGACAATTTATGTTAAATATAAAGGCATGTAATAACAACATGATTGGTATTGTTCTATCAGCCTCTTATTTGTGGGTAGTGTCTTGTTAAAGAGACAATTGAGAGGCATTAGAAACCTTAAACCTCACTTTCAAGTAAAAGTCTAGTTTGTCCTTGGCAAAACATGGAGCCCCTAATTTCCTTCTTCCTTATAATGCAAGTTGTGGTGTTTATTAAAAAAAATTAAAAAAACGATTCCCCATGTATGTATATGTAACTTTTGGTAACTCTATAGGATACCACCAGACCAGAATGTTTAGCAAAGTCAAGACAAAATGCAGCTTTAAGCACTCCCATTCTAAGTTATTGGGTGTCCATATGTTCAAAGTTGGTTAAGCAGAAAATAAACGTTGTAATCAACAAAAACAACGTGACAAAGAAACCAAACTAACTAATTATCATCACTGTCTGGGGGACCCTTTTTTTTTATCTCTGGTTCATTCAAAGTTTCTGGTATATAGTATTTGAAAGAGATTTAAGTTCCTGATCTGCGGCAAAGTGCATACTATCTTTTTGTATAATTTAATAAGGAAAAACCCACATACAAGCTTCAGGACTTACTGTATAAACTATAGTGTCGGACACTCACGCTTGCATGAGAGAGATTTCAAAGGCCATTGTTGAACATGAGGGCAATGAAGTGTGAAAGAATTTTGGAAAATGTTATATTGCCACAAAAAAAGAAAGACAAAAAAAGATGAAGGAAAACGTAATGTTTTTACTTTGTTTCCAGCATTGATTGGCCTTACTGCACAGCGTATATATTCAAAGCTGATACCATATATACAGTACTTATGTGCATTGAATTGTACAGTAAACGTTTTCTATATTAATAACCGATGATTTAATGGCTAAGGATTTTGATGACATTTCTATATAATTTCTATGATTGTTATTGTGTCGATGAATGTTGGTTGTTCTTTTCAACTCAGCCATGATCTGTAATTTATACATAGTAGGATATACCTCAAGCTAGCCGTGAAATCTATGTAATTTTAACAAACATATTTATAGCTGCTACTCATGTACATTTGAGTTATTATTCATTTAATACAAACCAGGAAAGTAATTGTCTCTTGCAGTTTTTAGTGAGTAGTGACTAGATAATATTGACTCATTTGAATTTTTTTGCCAAATTTCATTGTTCCTATTACGATTTAGATCTAGACTTAAGTTACAGATGCTTACAGTAATTTCATCTATTCTTTAAAAGTGGCCTATTTTACTACAAGAGTTGTGACAAATTTAACACAGAATTCAGCTTAAAGTACATGAATTAGCCCACCAGGAATGATGTTAAAAGTGCAGAAGCCTGGAGAGTTTTTGTAAACGTTGTTGGACAGTAGCTGTCCCCTATTGAACTAAATAGTTTACAAACACTCTAATTGAGAACATCAAATATGATAACAACTGGATGGATTACGTTGTAAGGTTAAGGGATATGTCTAAAGTAATATCTTTGTGTGTTTCTCTTAGGTAACAAACCATTGCAAACTATAGCAGTTTTAATATTTGACTGTCTCCAAACTTCCGGCAATTACCCTCGTTTTAGTCAACATTTCTATCATCAAACTAAGATACCTTACAAGATTTTTTATGACTTGAACATTATCTAACAAATAAATTTAAATAATTTATATAATCCCATCAACTTGAAGTGCATCTGAAAATTTCAATCTTCAGCATATTCTTCGTTATTGAAAATGAATTAACGAACTGTGGTTTAAAGGTTATCATCTAATAATATTGAAATATTATCTAACCCAATGCAAATAGCTGCTTTGCAGTATAATCATAAGTAGAGAAGGCCTATTTATGTGGTTCAAGCTACTATGAGAAGCAATCAAAGTACATGATTTTCAAATCATCATCAATTTTTAGATGTGTTTTCAGATGTGTACAGTACTATACAGTAGTCACATGAACAAGATAATGTGTGATGTCAACACCTACTATACCATAAGAACTGCGATGAATTATTTACAACACTAATTATGTCATAAAAACTCCCTACCTGAAGTAGTGTCTAGTGTTGTCCAATAACATCGTTCTTCTTCAGGTCAAAAGTCAAACACATTTATCATAAGTAAATATATGCACGTGCGATTTTGAGGAAATCCATACTTCCACGATTCATTGATGAAAGAAAGACTGAGCCGGCAATTAAAGCTAACGCAACCGTGATCAAAACGTCCATACGGTTTCTCAGACTCTTTGAAATGGCAAAAATGGCATGTTACTAATCCATAAAATGAAATGAAAACTTCTTGTAACGTCGAAAGTGTCATGCACAAGCACTTTTATCGTCAACTTTTTCAGACTTTAATAGTTGAATAATGTTTGTTTGAGAAGAGATTAAAGAGTGTAATTGGAAGATTTATTGCTGTGAATTGAACTGGAAGATGATGAGTTTTTCCTGGCAAAAATGAATAATTTGGTATCTATAATAACTGCAAAGTACATTTTTAAATGACTTATATATCTAGTAGATGGCACATGGTGTCGGTAGATTCGTTTTGCTATCCCATTCGCTGCATAAAACATGTGTAAAAACCACAAGTTTAGAAGCTCTGGTTTGTTAAAATGTATTTCTCGAAGAAGAAAAGTTGGTCAGCTTTTAAATGCCCCATTGTGAAAGAAAACATTCCCCTTAAAAGACCACCAGGTGGATAACCTCATTTTTCAAGAAAAAAAATGCACCACAAATTTACCTGATATGGGTGTGCAATGAAATGCTAAATATGATCCTCCCACTATTTCATTGAGTTTCAACTGTCAATTATGATTCTGTTATTGTGGTCGTTTTTTTTCTTTTTCAGTAGATGTAAAAGTGTGGCAACATATCAGCATGGAAAGGCTTTTAAGGCCGCCGGGCTGTACCATTCTTCGTTAGGGTATCGAAACTATTCGCGCCCCGAAAGCTTTCCCTCCTGGTGGCTGGATCTCACTATTAACCTTCTTCTATTGTTTCTTTGAGCTACATGTCTGCTGACCCAAAAACCTACTAACCTAGCTTTAAGATGTAATACAAGTGTATGGGTAGATATAATGCATTGTATGACGTGGTGTAAATTAGGAAGCATTATATTCATTCATGTGTGGCCAATCATTCAGAAATAACTCCCAAGGAATTTCTTTCCACTGTCAGTATGGTTATGTGTAGGTGCATTGCACTCTCTATAGTGTTTGCGATGGATTTTTATGGCTTTATTTTGCTTTGGAGAGCTTAGAGGCATTCATGTTGGCAAGATAGAGTAAGATGGAGATCATGATATATGGTGGAGAGATTAACTCCCACATAAAGACAAAGAAATAAGAAAAATCTGGTAAAACAATCAAGCTATGAGTACATATATTTTTATTTTGAGAACATGATAGTCATTTCCATGTTTAAAAGCAGCTTATTTAGGTCAAGGCCAAAACATGGTTTGTTTGTGCATATTGATTATCTGTTGAGGAGCCTATGTCGAACCGTCTTTAATGTTCTGTACTCTGTAGCCATTTTTGAAAATAGCCATACATATGTGTGTTATAAATAGTTTACCGCTTAGTTTCAAAATTATTATTAAAACTCAAAGAATTCATTGATCAAGGTTTTATAACGCATATTGGTGGTCTCGATTCTGAAACTTTCTGTAGTCATAATAACAATTTCAATCGTTTTGTAATGGGGTTATGTAGCACACTGTAACAGTCAATGACAGGTTTGACATGGTAGCTACAGACGAAGAGTTTCTATAGCCATTCATCTCTTGGACCGATGAAAAAAAATGTTAGGAGGTTAGAATTCATAAAACTAATATGAAAAAAGAGAAAGAATGTATAATGAATGAAAGAATGTGTAGAAGATGAGCAATTAACTTGCATGTTAGTCATGAGCTATTCTATAGTTTAAATGATCTCAATATTAATCTCTCCCCCCCCCCTCCCCCTAGCTCTGAATAGGCCCCATGTTAAAAATATATAGTACTTAAGTAAATGCTGACAACCAGTACTCTAGGCACTGAATGCTAAATGCTTAAGAAATAGCTGATTTTACTATTGTTTGCAATGACTAAAAGTAACTAATAAAGAGCCCAAACTAAACATATTCATCAGAATTCTGATTTGTGAATTTGATATCATTCTGTCAGCTAGTCTCATAAAAACCAAAACCCCAAACCTAAAACATAGCAATATTCAGTATGTTTACTGCATCCTTGATAATTTCATAAGAGTCAGAGTATAAAACAGAAGTTTTTTGTTTTTCTGTTTCTGAGAACTGTCCCAAGTTTTCCTATGTGGCATTATTTCAAACTTTTGACCTATCAACAATCGGGTAATTTCTTTCTGAAAACCAGCATCTCAGTCATTGCCGCCACCTGTGGTTGGATGTGCCAATGAAATTCAATCGTTATCCTATTGGCCACCTCAGCAGGAAACAGAATTTGAGTAATCAGGTTTGTCAGAAGAGACAAAAGCATCCGTCTCACAGCTTTAGATTATCTAAACCACCTGCATAGTCATTTCGGCTTTTCAATTCCTGGGTTTCGTTTGGCTCTTTTCTTGAATTTTGTTTATAAGGTTTTGGGGGTCCACCATACATTCAAAACAAAATTATGTGAAAACTGATTGTGTTGTCAGTCAAACTTTTACTTCTCCAACATTTCTCTGGGTCTCAACTCATATTTGGACCTTCAATGAAAGTGGAAAGTCAAAGCTAGGAAAACAGCAGTATTTGGAACTTTCAACTAGAACCCTCTTTGTTTAACCAGAAATTGCAGGCATCTTGACACATATAAATGTTAACATTGTGTTGTACTTGTGATGGTGAAATCATATTTAGCAACAATCTACAATTTATATTAGAAAATTCAATGAATTAAATGTAAAAAAAAAAATTTTTGGTAGTTACATCATAAATATTTTACAGTTTATAACATAATGTTTAAGTATAAAAGGTTATAAAAAGATTGTCTATTCCAGCTTTACATCCTCTTTTAACGGTCTCTAATCTACTCATCAATTTGCATCATTTTGTTTAAATATAAATTAACATAAATACACAATTGCTCCTAGAGTAGCATCAACTTTTCATCACCATAGCACTTAATCATTCTAATTTGCATTATTTTGCTCAAATTAAGAGGAATATACACAAAATCATTCCCTAGTATTCTGCGTAATGAGTCTTTTTACACAAGATGCCGAACAAACATGCATTCACCATACACTTACTTGTGTTGCTGATCAAACGGCTGGTGTCAAAGCAACTCGGGTCTGAATTACAATGTGAGAGATATCAATAATCTGGGCAGAGAGCAGTTTTAAACAAGAAATTCGACAATGTTGTGGGCATTACCTAGATCATATATATCGTCCCAGGTCAGGGTGTCACATGTTTGTGTGTGTGTTCATTATGCACCTAACTAATGGCAATTTAGATGAGTTATGGTTTTCATTTTACATATCTTGGTGGTTAAATTCCCTGGGAAACATAATCATCATCTAAAGGCCAGGTAGATCTTAATCAGCAAATAGTGCAAACAGAACGTATAAGGATGCATCAATTGATGCAAGAGCTCAAGATATTCTTCTGTCAAGTTTCCTAGTGTTGTCAGGTTTTATATCTTTACTATTACTCATAATTGTTCTAAAATGGCTTTTTAAGCTTGGAATATTGGATGTGAAATATCGGCAAGTGTGCCTGTTTTTACCGCTGTATTTTCTCACAACCTGCGTATAATTGTTATCCCTTTATGTAAGCTAGGTGAACTCATAATACTTGAAACTGTTATTCCCTTTTTTACTGTCTCCCACCCGTCGAGCAAACAACGCAAAGTTACGACGGTTATCTTTGCCTCTGCCATCAAAAGTGAACTTTTTCACCTTTGGCAATTTTACATTTCCTTCTTTTCTCTGTTGATGTCGGGAGCTTGAAGCCCTCCTTAAAAAGTGTTATACTCTCACGAAAGAACATCCTCGCCCCCAAAAAACTTGCTAAATATGTACCACAGAGCTATACGGTGCCATATTTTGGGCACCAACCTTAAAAGTAGGACGAACCAGAGATTTCCTACCGGTTTGATCCACAAGGCAAAGGATGTCCTCTGAATAGCTCTCTTCAGGATACAATTTAGAGGCATTCTGCTCATGTGAATTCAATTGATTTCACAACTGTGGGGTCAGTGTGTTACCCTACATACGACTGCTATTTTGTTGATGATACTCACACATGACACCGATTGCTCGGAAAGTTCACAAAATCCAGGCGGTTGCCACGGCCGCCGGCGGGTATCACAGGCGTTTGGTGAAGGAAATGTCCACACTTGGTTGTCATTACGTGTGTTCTTTTTCTGTTCTATTTAATATAAATATATATATTGCTAATTACTTCATTTCCTGTCAAATATATTACTCACTGAAATGGTGGTCTTTAATACCACCCTCCTCCCATGTATTATATTCAGTTTGTGATTTCTTCAATTCAATTGTGAGGTGAAGAACAGACCTTATTCTTTATGTTGATATGTGGGTCATGCCACTACCCTTTACACTCCTATATGTCACCAACAAGTTTATTGTTTGTGACTTGTTGTTAGGGGTCGTACAGTTATGCTTCATTCATGACTACTACATGTGTGAATATGAGAAGAATATCAGTCACTGACTGTGTGTCTCTGGAAGGTAAATTCCCAAATAGGAATGCAAAAGCTGTTTAATATTCTTGTGAGCCAAACCATTTTTTGTAGGAAAGGAGTGCATGAATCTGTTTGTTAAAATTGGCAAGATGATTACAAATAAGTATTTACTGTAAAACTAGATTTGTTGGTAATGCTGGCAGTCAAAAGGCAAGAATTTAATAAAAAAACTCAAAATTTTCACAAACAATAATATTTAAAACGGCACAGATTTAATTCTGTATAGCAAAAGTTTTGCTAGATTGTTCCTGTCATTGAGATATACAATTTGAACAAAGGATTTTTGGTTCATCCTTTATGATGTCATAATACGAGCTAAAAATATACCCATTGTTCTTGGAATGTTTTAATGTATTTAGTGCACATGTTGACATAATTTTCTCTTAGTCTGTGTGCTGATTTAAAGGGATAGTGTGAGTTACTAACCCTGTAAAGACTTGACTAGTCATAGCAAACTGTTACAAGGATTACTTCTGGTTTTCCTTTGGACAACCATAGTCTTACTTTGTGGTTGTCTGAAAAAAATGTATCAAAATAAACAAAGGATGATCAATGTATGTACAGAATATAGGAGAATTGTGTAGATTTACTAATTCTAGTAAGAAGAATCCAAGGTATCCGGGCAAATTTCCGTAAGATTTACTATCCACTACGAAAACACATGTATAGACACTTTGGATGGTAGAATGAGAAGGAAGGGCAACGACCGGAGGAGCCGGTCGTTGAGGGTGCTCAGTGTTAAAAGATTACCAGGGCATACTAGACACGGTAGAATGAGGTGCTAAGGTTGTGAGGAGACAGGTAAGCTTGTCACTCGTAAATATCTAAACCAGTAAGTTTTATGATGTTTGAAAACTATAGAGCACCAGCTATGAGCTAGTTAAACTTCCTGCCAGTTGATCATAGGCCTACCACAATTTTTGTTCTGCGTCAATATTTCAGTATCTTCAGAGTAATTAGAGAGGATGATACCAAGTTATAATTTTTTCCTATTTTGAGTCGCAATTAATGCAATCAGAATCTGATGTAAACCAACACGTCATCCAAGCAACGACCAAACAAAGCTGGTTTTGGTTGTCCAAACAGAAATTTTGATGTTTTTTTCAGAGGACCAGAGGAGCATTACAAATTTGCTGACCGACTGACCGACTTCCTCCCCCAGTTTATGGGGTCACTTCCTCCCCATGTAAGTGTCGTGGAATATGAATGAAATAACATATGACAGTAGTATATGTAATACTACTTATTAATTCATTTTAGTTGGTGTATTACAACAAGAAAAGAAGAACTTTGGTATTATATATTTGATTAAGTAATGAATCGGTTCTTGCAACTTTTTTAGCAAAGAGCATCATATCAGAAACTCTATAATAGTGCAGTCCTGTTGTAGTTTTGCGGATGGAGTTTGACTGCTGTTAACATCATCCACACGAGAGCGCTAAGATATTTGCACTGAACTTTTATGTCAGTGAATATTCCCCTTTAAGAAATAACTCCACTGACAATTTAGTTTACTTTCACTATATGGTATGACCCAGAAACTGAGTTTTTGGCGCCTCCTACTGTTTAGAAAGGTTTCTCATCATCAGGGGAGCCAATTAAGTTTTTGATGATAGCGGTTTATACTACGGTAAGAGAACATTGCTCTTTGAGAATATATATATTTCCTCCTCATCTCCTAAATGGGACATTGAGACAGCACGAGGGAAAAAAGATCAAAAACACGAAAAGAAAGGAAAAGCCCAAATATGATAAAAACAAGAACAGGTGCACAAACTTTGAAGGATATACCCAACTATTACTTTATATATTTTATGCAAAAAGCTAAGTCTTAATGGTAATTAGTTAAAACCTGGAGTAAAATATTGATCATGAAAGAAATCATAATACAAAAAACTTCTGTTACACATCTTTTCAAGAACAATTCTCAATGTTGTTTATTGTAGAAAACTGGAAACACACACACACATACAAAAAAAACCAACACCCCACCA
Source organism: Apostichopus parvimensis (assembly GCA_000934455.1). Lineage (NCBI taxonomy): Eukaryota > Metazoa > Echinodermata > Holothuroidea > Aspidochirotida > Stichopodidae > Apostichopus > Apostichopus parvimensis. Next base: position 16,232 of record KN895906.1, read on the forward strand.
CACTTAAGCACACCACACTACACTAGAGCTTAACAGTATCTGATTTACAGATTGAAAGGAACTAAATTCTGAAAAAAATTATGCCATTACCACACCTGCCCCCTTTCTGTATAAAAAGAACAGAAAAGAAAGGGAAAAAATCACCTTTTTCTTTATTGGGAATGTCAATTTTGTATCTCTCAATCATAACTATTGATGGATAGCAAGTGCTGTTCTAGGAACTCAAAAGCAAATTCACGTATGTCTACCTCTCTTTATATTTTTCTAATATTCTGAGGTAATTACTTGGTGCTAAATTTACTTCACTCCTCTCTTACTAGTCTCATCTCTGTGTATACACTCTGATCTGCCTAGCTGCAATGATCAGTAATGTTTTACAACACTGCACCACTGTTGACCCACTTTCATGTTACCCCTGTTGACCCACTTCAAGGTTACCCTGTTGACCCACTCCCAGGTCACTCTTACTGAACCACTTCTGTTGACCCACTTTCAGACCATCCCTGTTGACCCACTTCCATGTCACTCCTATTGA